>ML793709.1:28010-69355 GCA_009831015.1 Picea engelmannii
CTTTCTGGAAGCAGAAAAAGCATGAAGTTTATCTGCCCTATAAGGAAGACTATCAAGGAAAATCTTGCAGAAGTAGAGCCATACCCATGAATGCTGAATATCAAAAACTGTGTGCAGAAGAAATTGAGAGTTTGTTAAAAAAAGAGCTTATCAGAAAATCTAGTAGCCCTTGGAACTGTTATGGCTTTTATGTGAATAAGCACTCAGAACAAATCAGGGGAGTTCTCAGGTTAGTAGTCAATTATAAACCTGTCAATAAGGTATTGGCAGATGATACCTATCCTATTCCAAATAAGAGCAACCTTGTCACTAGGATTGCAGGAGCCAAAATATTTTCTAAGTTTGATTTAAAGTCAGGATTTTGGCAAGTTGCAGTCCATGAGAAAGACAAATTTAAAACTGTTTTTAATGTTCCTACTGGCCACTATGAATGGAATGTAATGCCATTCGGCATAAAAAATGCACCTGCAAAATTTCAGAGAATCATGGATGATACTTTAAAGCCCTATTTTGATTGGCTCATTGTGTATATTGATGATATTTTAATATTCTCTTCCTCTCTGGATCAACACTTCAAACATCTCAAAATATTTATGCAAGTCATCAAACAAGCTGGTCTTGTTCTGTCCAAGAAAAAGATTGAACTTTTTCAGACACAGGTTAAATTTCTTGGGCACAGTATCAATAATGGCCAGATTACTCTACAAACTCATGATGTTGAGTTTGTTGATAAATTTCCAGATAAGATCCTTGACAAAACCCAGTTACAAAGGTTCTTGGGTAGTCTAAACTATGTAAGCCATTTTTATAAAAAATGTGCTCAAGATAGGAAACTTCTTAATGATAGACTGAAGAAAGAACCTACTCCCTGGACCGAGGCACATACCCAAGCCGTGAAGAATATTAAAGCAAAAGTCAAGAATCTGCCTATATTACATGTTTCTGATGACAGTCTTCCAAAGATTGTTGAAACTGATGCCAGTAATATTCGCTGGGGAGCAGTTCCGAAACAGATCAGACAAAAGGGAATAGAAGAAGTCATACAGTTTGCTTCTGGTTTATGGCAGGCAGCCGAAAAGAATTATTCAGCTCTGGAAAAAGAAATTAAAGCTGCCCTGAATGCCATACATAAGTTTGAAATTTATTTAATTTATAAGAACTTTCTTTTAAGGACCGATGCTGCAGCCATGAACAAAGTCCTTAATAAAGACTTGAAAAATTCAGGGGATCATAAATTTGCTCGATGGCAAGATCTATTTAGTAATTTTGATTTCTCTATAGAACATATAAAAGGAAGTTCAAATTGTTTGCCTGATTTTTTAAGCAGATAACATTTACAGCCAGCACTCCATAGTTTCATAATCTATATCCAGCTTAGAGAAGATGCAGAACATATGGAGAATATTCCTGATTCTTTGAGATGGGAAGATTATACAAACAATTGGATTCCTAGATGGGGATTGAGAAGTACCAGAATATTAGCCCCTACTACTCAGGTCCTCTACTCAAGCCTAGTCCCTGAAGTCAGATATAGAGGTAGTTCTAATATCTTACTACCTATCATAAACCGAGATAATAGAAAATCACTTGAGGCAAAACATTCTTTAACAGAGCTATTTCATGATATTAACCAAATCTGGGATATAAGAGATAATGAAGGACATCATCAGCAGTATTTTTGTCTAGACAGGCCTAGATTGCTTTCCCAATGGCCAGAAAGAAACGTTGATATCCTTTTCCCAGAAACAAGTTTTAATTATCATGATTATAGAAATTTATGGTGGCAGTTTGTGCAGAATGAAGAAGTTTTATCTCTGGTTAAGTTTGGCTGTGTGAATACTTCAACTTCAGGAAGACCTCCTATATGACTAGCTGACTAGTGGAAAGATTTTGGGCTAAATAAAGAAGAAACAGATCCTTATATTCTTAGCTCTTTTACTCCTCTCTCAACTGTTAGAGATCTTACTTATCAGGGACCAAATGATGGTGAAATTCTTCGCATGTTCATTATGAATCATTATCAATGGGGAATCAAATCCAAGACTATCTTACAGAGAATCAATGGTACACTGTACATAGTCCGGAAAATCTACACAAAATCTTGGGATACTTTGCAATATCCTGATAGATTTTCTAGTTTTCTTGAAAATGACTAGATTATGAAATTCATGTCTAGATGGCCGACAGTGGTGTCATTCGGGTTCCGTGGATTACCGTAACAATCTCCACTTTGTACATAAGTAAATCTGTCCATAATATAGTAGTCATGTCAGTCAGTAGGAATCTTGGAAACTCGGAGCACTTCTCCGACTTTTGGTGCGGATTGACCCACATTTCCAAGATGCTTTCCTATGTAGCATGTGATTGTCATTATTCCTGTCATATGTGTGTACTCTGGTCGGGGAATCTTGCATGATCTCCTCGTCAGATTTACTATAGTATCCACTTTCGGTGATTTAGTCAGGGAATCCTACGTGACAACCCTGACAAATCTTTTCTAGTACTCTACTTTCGGTGTGATTTAAAATAAAGCTGTCCGATCGGTCAGAGATTCCTGTGCGAATACATCTGTCGAATCATAAAAGTAGATTTAATGGTCGACATGTAAGGTCATTAGTCTATTCGTGTTTGATGCTTCATGATTACTCCTCCTTCCAAAATTGCTATAAATGAAGGATGAGGAATTCATTTTGGGCATCGGTAGTCAGTGAGTCTTGAGTTAGTTATTCTAAGCTTCCCTCCTGTCTGAAGCTTCGAGTCATTCTGTCTAAGTCTGGAAGAGCGAAGAGCATCCTGCTCACAGAGTCTGTATCAGTGCCTCTCGCACCCCATTGTAATACCCAAAGCTATTTAAAGCTCTGATAATATAAATTCTTCCGCTCATATTTCTCTGATGCTTGTTTATTGCCTATGAGTTATGCGTATATTATGAATTCACTTCATTAGCCTGTATTTGCATCTGTTGTTCGTTGGTATGCTTAAGTCCGAGTTGTTCTCCCGGTTGATAAGGTTGCTGGTATTATGAGAGGTCGGCGTCGGTGGATCAGTGGTAGTAATTCCCGCTAGGCAGGAGGCCGCTAAGGGCAGTGGTAGCTGTGAAAGTTTGCCGAACATCACGTATAGGCTTCAAATAGAACTGGTGTGGAAAGCGCTCGATGGACTTCGAGTGGGGAAATTCAGGAAGATAAAGTAAGTAAAGCGGTTAACCCTCCGGTATTCGTTCTGACATAAGTCGCAGAAATCAGAAGATCAATGGTGAAGGGAGATTACGCATAAGGAAATCAGTCAATCAACAAGCTTCATACTCTTACAGAGGAGGCCCCTGCAAAACAAAAGAACTCTGCGCGCTCCAACAAATAACAGTTTGAGAAATGCTTAAGGCTAAGATATGAATCGAATGAGTTTACGAACTCAAAAAAAATATCAACCAAGAGAACACCTCTGAATACAAAAAATAAAAAAAATTCATTCAATATGCTTTTCAAGATATAGATTACAATCCGTTTCAGGTATTTATACAAACAAAAATTGCCCCTTTGATCTCTAGAAAAATTTAATTAAAACGTTGATGGTATATCATGGCCTTCAAAGGTTAAGGCAGCCACTGCTTGAGCTATTTAGGGCAAGCCAGTAAAACTGTGCTTAATCCTCGAGTCTTAAAGGGTCAAGACTGCCACCGCTGCGTCGTTATTCAGGCGGTGAAATGATCATAATCTGAGAGCACGTGTGTCAATCATTCATTTCAAAGGATTTCTATTTAAACATTTGTTTCAGAAATGCTAGCACATTTAAACATGATGAACCTTAGAATATGAAATGTGCCAAAAACGTTAATCCTTGAAGGTCACCAAAATGGAGTGAAACTAAGTGCTCATTGTAGATATCAATGATCAAGGAAATAACCACACTTTAAACCATGTTTCTTATCATATTTAGATCCAATGCTATCATATATGGCAAGGGTTTGCCACAACTTCAGATTAAAACTTAATTTGTCGTCCATCAAATGTGAATCAAGTTCCCTTAATTCATGCCCATTGAATCAATAATCAGCATTAAATGGTGTAATCACAATCAAACTAATGTCGAGAATTGATAAAAAAGGTGCTACCAACAGTAAATGATATAGTACGTTCAGAAATGCCTATGGTTCTGGATCAATTCAACATCATACATGTGCTTCAAAGTGACCCCAAAGCAGTGAAAAGAACCCAAAAAATAAGAGAATTGTTTTCTTAAAGTGTGATACTCAGATGTCATGCCAACAAAACTTTATAAAATACCACGAATATTACAGCTTTCAATCCACACTTGCTATCACATTTTAGGAGTATATCTCATCATAATGTTACAAGTTTGTATATCAGGTTTCGGCAATTTTCCAGTGAGAAACTTATCAGTGTTAATGGAATGTACCAACATTTGAAATCTTAAGATATAGTATCATCATTTGGATGAGGAATAAAGAGCACTCAATAGATTACCCTAGAACAATGAATTGAATACCCCAAATGTTGGTAATCATAGCACAAATATGACTGTGTAAAACAACATTGAAAAAAGTTTAGATTATGAATTTACAGTATTGACACTCATAGAAAGAAGATCATTATCTCTTCAAACAAACCAGTGCTGACAATCTTCAAAAGAATCCTAAAAATATGTGATGCTAGCATTAAAAGCATAATCGTTCCATCATTTCTTGCATCAGTTTATCAGATAAAGGAATTGCCATCACATTTAAACATTAAACATTTCATTATATCAACTAATAACCCTTGTCCATAAGCTTGAGAGCATGAAAGAGAATACAATGATCAAGTCGTTCCACTTTAAACCCATCAATTCACTTAAAAACTCAAAATGTTTTTGGATAGAGTGTATTAAGCCCAAAGCACAAAGCAGGATCAAATAATTATGCCACGATGTTACTTATTTATTCTCCAACGTTCATTATTGAAATCGGAGCGTTATCCACGCATCGATTTCCCCAAACAACATGCTTCAGTAAGAACCCAAAATTTGCAGTTTGATCTTAAATGAATATTTAGACATGCACCAGAGGGCAGATTTATTATGAAATGACCCAGTATTGAGATCATTGAATAACCTTGACAATAATATCCAGAAATGAACAATCCTAAATTATTCAAGATATCCAACTCATATAGTTAGTCGTTCAATTAGAACATCGTCCTTCTATTAAATGAGAGAGTTAGAATCATGAGAAAGCTTAGATGATGATAAATATATGATGTTTAAGTTATGTCGTAGACTTTCTTAGCAAATATAAAACAACTGGTGCTGCAAATGGATATTTTTCATATTGCACCCACAAAGAGAGCCAGTTCTCAACACATTCAAGTTATTCATCCATGAGATTCAGATCCATCATAGATATTCAGAATTAAAACCAGATCCAAAAAATATGCAAATCATAAAAGGATTAAGCATCAATAAGCAAGATGATTCATGAAGATAATTCAAGCCTAACCTAGATCTATCACTCATTCCAAGACTTGAAAGGAAATCAATCTAGATTCGAAAATTGTCAACTTAAAACCCTAAATTGCTTTAAAAAAGGAAGGAAAAGATATTAAAATTTAAATTTTGTGAGAGAAAAGAAAATAATATCAATTCCTTTCCTATTGGTGTTAATAATTAGAGCACAAGAAAGACAAGATAAGAATTGGTGGAACAAGGCTTTGTGGCATTCTGTTGTATTGATCTCATGATATGAATTTATAGCACATGAATTGGACCACTTCTAGATCTAGATCGCATTGACAACTCATCAATGGATCATGACAACACCTCATCAATTGATAAGGATTATAACTTATAAATAGGTGGTCTCGGACTTTGTGATTGTCTAGGAACCCACAGTCTAGCATTTCCCCCTCAATCACAAGTTTGAATAATTGTATAGTAGAAAAACAATAATTGGTGTTAGCTTGAGCTTTGGATTCTTTTGTTCTTCAATAATTCATAATTGAAATGTGGTTGTTTTGGTTGACCAGTAACCATTTAGAGTTGAACAAAGTGGCGAATTTGGTTTACCACTAACCATCTTCACTCCCCCCTGAAGGTGTTGGAGAGTATGTTTTTATCAATGTGATTCCCTCCCCCATTCAAATGTGATGACTAACATCTTTGATTTATTTTTTAATTTGATAGAACATGTAGAAATGGATCTGGATCATGCACAAAATCATTTATAGAATAATTGTTTGAAATCTTTTTGGTTTTGTTATTTCTCCATGCAACTGTGTATTGACCTAGGTCTTGACTAGATGATAAGACTTATGCAACCTCTTTACTTGTTGATTCCATCCCCAGAAATGTATCCATCCATACTAAATTGTTTTCTTAACATTCTTCTTCATTTGACATTTTTCAGATAGATGATTTGTCTTCCCACAATGAAGACACTAATGGATGTCAAAACACTTATTCTCCATGTGACCAACTATGTGACATTGTTAGTACTTATTATCAATATTCTTAATTTCTTCAAGAAATCATGCACTCACAAACTGAACTAGTTTGGAATAATATGGAATATGAAAGTTGTAGTATTTATCATATCCCAAACCATGTTGATTTTGGTTGAACTGTATTTCTTCCCAAGGCCTTACAATGTTGTTGGAAAGATTGTGTTGATCATGTACAACTTCATCTCCATCTGAAATTGTTTCACTCAGCTTCTCATGAGTCGGATTTTGATTTGAAGTATCATTAACAACAACATCATCATCATCATTAACATCATAAATAGGGTTGTTCTAAATGAGGATTAGTTCATAATGCTTTACTAACTATTGATTTTTGAGTTCCTTGATTTCATCATTCAATCATTGAGATTGAGATTGCAACAAATGAACCTTTATTTACATGACTCGCAAACATATAATAACATTTTCCAATGTTTCGTTGGTCAGGATGACCAAATTGCTCTCTGTTGTTTTCAACAAATTTTCCAAGAAGGAAATCAATTCCATGATCTTAGCCATCACTAACACAGTCACTTGTACTCACTCTCTTGAACGTGTTCACTTGCACTTCATGCTCGCTTGATTTTTCTTCCAGGAAGTTGAGGGTGTCAGATACTACCAAAAATGCACCCAAAATGTGATGTTTACAATTGTTTGACTTTTAACCACTCAACCTTGTCAAATTTTGACTCATAATTTCAATAACTCAATCAAGTCTTGGGTGTCGAATTTAACCCAAACTACACCTTATTACAAATTAAATTCAACTTAATTTGATTTGACACTTACAAAGGAACTATTACAAGTATAATTCTCAAAATTGATATTGATTTTGGAGTTGAATTATAATTAATGTTGATGTGGACTTATCATGGAATATTGATGTGTTCGACATATTTAATGCTTGAATGTTCTTCACAACTATTTGAATGCAGGTGCTTGTTTGTGCTTGAAATGACATTAATTGTGTATTTTGAATTAACTTGCTTTGAATGTCATGTGTGTTACATTAAATGATGAATGACAAGTATAATAATGTCAAAACTAGATAAAAAAGAGAGTAACATCAAAATCATGCACCATCACACAATGACAATGCCCTTAGACCCTCTTATTCAATTTTAGGATAAGTTTAGGGTGAGATCCACCACCAAAAAAACATTTTTTATTAAAAAAATTGATAAATAATAAAGATTTCACGTCTCATTGTTCTCCTTTTCAATGAGAAAATAGACCCTTTATTTCTCTAGTCCTTTACAAATATTTTGACAAAACTCCTACACACGATTTCACTTGAGGAAATTTTTTATTGAAAATACACTATTCAATGATAAAAAAATCATGTGACGACTTAAAGTTATGTGCACCAGTTATTGAGCAATTCACAAAGGCATTGTCTAACTGTTCTACAAAATGGTTTTTTTTGGTCGAAATCCGACGACATAAATCTGCACAAAATTATTATTTTGTGTTATTTAAAATTCATTTTTTAATGGAGAAATGGATTCAGCACGCTGAAAAACCTCTGAAACACTCGGATTATACAGAAATATTCACTTAAATCTGCAGATCTAACAATTTCTTGCTAAATTTCAAACAAATATTCTCAGAAAAATCATTTCGTAAAACTTTTAGACTAGGACATTCACGAATGATCGTTTTCATTGTTATGTTCATATGGCATAAATAACATTTTAAAACAATAAAAAATTACTTCAATGGTTAATTTTTCTATCATGAACTGCATTCTTCTTTTTGGCTGGCACGTGTACTTGGATGGCTGGGCGCAATGGTTATTGATAAGGCAGACTTGTGGCTGGTTTCTTGAAATCTAGTGGCTAGCATTACGCTTCATTTGACTTTTCGACTGTAAATCTGGGCACGCGATTCAGGTTGTAATGTAGCATACATCAGTCAAGGCATCCAACTTTTTGACAATGGTCTAATCGCAACAACAATTATGATTCAATTTTGTACACTTCTGGGAAAATAGATTCGAACCCAGGTTGGTGGTTAGCTGGTTAGCTATAGAAAAGAGCTTCACCAATCTTCTGCCCTCAATTCCGAACCCATATTACTAACAACATATCAATTTCGCAATTGCCTTTGCAGTTTCAAATGTCTTCCCTGCTTTATCGAAGGAAAAATCTCAAGATCATGAGAAAATAAAAAGGCACGAGGTAGTTCAACTGAACCACTGGAATATATCGATCCACCAGATTTTCTGATACAACCAATCCTCCCACCATTCTCCAATCAGAGTTCTAAGAGGATAGCTCGCTTCTGATCCTTTCCAATCTCATTTTTCTGCATGGTAACAGATCACTGTCGGCGAATTACTGTGCGTGGGTATGTCAGATCGGTGGATCGCTTTCTTTCCAGCTTGATTCTATTGCTACAGAGTGAGGGAGTAATGTCAGCGATGCAGGTGATGCATTACGTGAGAGTTCACGCCTCCAATTTTTTAAAGCTTGCTTGAGAAGGTCACCGGTTTTCAAGGAGTTTGATATCGAAGGATTTTTGTTTCAGAATTCCTGGATCGAACCATTCTCTGATGAGAACTCTGGATCTGCTGTAGGAGATCGTTGATTCGTGGAGAGCCCAGTTGAACAAGAAAATGTGCGAGAAGCAAGAGGAGCTTAACTAGTCGGAACCAGCTACTGTGATTCCATCGAATCTGTTGATACCATCAAGAAATCTTTCCGGACAGTTTCGCAGGAACATCCTTGACATTTAGAGCTCGCGCATCACTAACTTTCTCTTTTTAACACAAATTTAAGTAGTGGAAGTAACTAAAAACAACTACTCCCAGGTATACATGACACAACACTATTGTACTTTGATCACAACCATCCTTGCATCACACGCAAAAATGTGCAAGAAACATTAGAAAGAATAACAATAATTACTTATATGCCATAACATACAAAAATTAACCCATGTCAAACATAGATAAATAAGCACATAGTAAATGAGACAAGCACATAAAGAATACTTATCTTTTATGAAAGTCACCAACTATGCCCAGAACTCAAACGTTCCTTTCAGTCATAGACTATGTTGCTCAACAGAATTGCTCAGTCCAAGATGTCACTGCTGCAACTAGCCTACAGTCTATCATTCACCACACACCTATCACACCCAAGGAAGTGTGCCCCTTCTCTACTCAAGAGTCCCTCAACTACCTCACTTCCCTTCCAGGGTTACCAACAACAGGCCATATAAGGAGTCTCTGAGCCGTGTAACTAAAGCCGAACGCATCAGGGAACAATTCTCAACAAAGCTCTCACCTGGAGAGTACGCTCTCAGGCCTCACAACCCACCTCTTCAACAACAAATCTCTCACCCAAACAGACTGCTCACGGGCTTGACAACCTGTCTCTTCAATAGAAAAACTCAAATTACCAAACAAAAAACCCTTACAATCTCTTCTCTCCGTAGATAAGGTAATAGTCATATTTTCAAGGTTAAGCCATGGCCACATGGGCTAGGCACATACGACAAAGGTCTGAAAGCTAAGGGATAAGGGGCCAACCCATGGCACTTGGCCACATGAAGCGCGCCACATAACCTGGAGCCCTAGAAAAAGGGGTTGCGCCCATATTTTGTGCAAATAATGGGGTTTGAACTATATATATGGTTTTTTAATTGATTTTATCAGTAGATTTGTGGGATTTTGGTCATTTTTGGGGGATATTGAGTCCTTTTTAAGACTAGGTCTTGGAGGGAAGTTGAGATATTGTTACCAACTTCAGGCCTATAAAAACTAGAGGTTCTTGAAGCCAAGGGGGAGATTGAGAAGATATTTATGCTGAAGGATTTTTGAGCCAAAGCCATTTTTAAGCAGGGAAGCCATTGAGGAGAGCACCTTTGCGGGCCATTTTTGGGAGCTCCATTCATCCGATTTCAGTGCCGTCAGTTTTGTTGGGTTCCAGAGATTTGATAGAACAAGACCATATCAGTTTTTTATCCTTTTGGCATTGTTGTGATGTACTTTCAAATCTTTGAACAGAAATAAGAAAGCCTCACCCACTGAGACAAAAGCCCGGAGATGTAGGCGAGATTTCCGAAATCCGTTATCACTGGTGTTTTATGGTTTGTTGTTTCATGCTTATGTTCAGATCTGTAAATTTCTTTATGGTTGTCATGTTTCATTTATAACTCTTCTTATTTCATTAGTTTTCCTAAATGGTAATTTAACTCATGCAAGATAACTCAACCATTGTCGTTTAAAAGAGTTTCAGATCAAGTGGTATCAGAGCTAGTTGATGTTTGGATTTGAGTTTGCATGTTAACCAGGGAAAAGCTACACCCTGGTGAAGGTGAACTTGTTGAAGAGAATCCATTGATTGGATTCAGAAAGAGAACTTCTCAAAGTGAGAAGATGGCATCGGAAGAGGGACTTTCTCAGGATGAGAAAGAGTTTCGAAAAACTTTATTTGCCATGTCAGAGATGATGAAGGTTTTGTATGAGGATTACTTGGAATGGAAGAGATCGAATATGGGTGAATCTTCAAAGGGAAAAAGTGAAGAAGGAGAGTATTCTCCTCAAATTCCTCCTTCACCTCCTCCTTCTTCTCATCCCTCTTCATGTTCAAGTTCTAAATCCACTACAAAGAAACATGTCCATAAACATAAACAAGAAATGCCTTTATTAAAATTTGATGTGAAATTTGAATTACCTATGTATGATGGTGAAGTCAATGCAGAGAGACTTGACAATTGGAACACACAGATGGAGGTTTATTGGAGTGTGCAGCAAATCAAGGATGAGCCAACTCAGATCAAGTTGGCATCACTTCGTTTTGCAGGCACAACACTCATCTGGTGGCAAAGCAAGTTGCAAAATGGCACGCAACAAGTGGGTAATGTATTTCGATCATGGTAAAGTTTTATTTCTGTACTTAGAAAACAATTCTATTCTTTGGGTTATAAAGAGAAAGATTTAATTGAATGGAAAGCTTTGAAACTAAGAAAAGGAAAAATAGTGCAAGAATACACGGATGGATTTCATAAAATGGCATTGATATTAGATATTCCTTTACATACCCAAGAAACTCTTATGAAGTATATAGGAGGTTTACTTGCACATATTCGAAATATTGTATTCATGTTTGGACTTACTAATCTTGATGAGGTTTATGTTCAAGATACATACATTGAAGCAGGGAAAACAGGGGTTGGTGTATTAGGGGAATTGTCTTCAAGGAAAGAGGACAAAAAGAAGTGGAATGGAAAGAAGACAAATTCAGTGGCAAGAAAGGAAGAGAATCCCTCTTGAAAGCATTGCAAGAAATAAGGGCATGATGAGGACCGTTGTTGACAATTGCATCCCAAGAAGAGACCAAAGTGGTTCAAAGAGAGGAAAGGGAGACAAAAAGTTGTAACAACATCATGACCAACAGACTTGGGATCGGATTCAGGTGATGAATCTAAAGTCTCATTGGTTGGTATGGCAGGTAAAATTAGTGATGGATTTGATTCTAGAAGTAAATTGTTTCACATAAGGGTCATAATGAGGCATACTAAGGTCGACACATTGATAGATATTGGATCTCAATCTAACTTAATTTCAGAGGAATTGGTTAAATAATTGGTATTAAGCACTCAGATACATCATAAGCCTTGCACACTTAAATGGATAAGCAACAATCATCAATTGCACATAACCATGCAGTGCACATTAAAAATTGCAATTTCATCTATGTTTGTGGACGAGGTAACATGTGATGTGGTGCCACTAAGTGAATATGGAATGGTCTTAGGCAATCCTTACTTGTATGATCATAAAGCAATCTTCTATAGGGAACACAATCAATATCATTTAACCAAAGCAGGTCAAGAATATGTGGTTCATGTTCATCAATTAAAGGAAAATAAACCTCTTAGAACTATGGAACAATTAAGAAAGGTGGCTCAAGCAAGAAACACACCTATAATTGTTTCAAATCAAGCAATTGTTCTTAAGAAAGAACAAGAGATGATTGTAGAATGGAAAATCAATAACACTTTGCTTCAAGATAAGCTAATGTTGTAAAAATATTACAAAAATATTACCTCATTTGCAGTCATATTTTTGATGCTATCATTAGTAATGTTGTCAACATGGATGATCATGGCTTTAGTATGATGTGACAATGATCTGGATTATTTTCGGCACGAAATGAGAGTGGAGATGTAACAAAGAAATGCACAGAGATATCGCGGATATCCAATAATATAACAGAAATGTATCAGAGATGCAACCATAAACAAAGAGATATAATAATACATGATTTCTATTAATGAAACAAATGTACAGAGACTGTAAAAATACAGAGTGAAAGACTCGCTAGAATGGTGGCAGCTTATCTCTAAGAAGACATGTGATGGTTACTCGCACTCACAAGACGATGATCGTTACAATGAGGATCCAAAGGCCTTTTTTAACATAAGTACAATCCAAAACCCTAACCCCAAAATATGAAAAGCCAACAGTTTTGTGGACCCCGTTTTGGGTAGTTTGGTGTATCAACTTCCTGGGGGCGTAACTTTGGCATACGATCTTTGTTTGTGGAGCACGATAGCTCGTTGGAAATATCTATCCGAGGACTACAATAGTTGGCAGAAGATATCATGATAATTTTTTACAACCGGTAGATGCCCAAAAAACGTCGTTTAGGGCCTCAAAACGATTCTGGAAGTTCAGGACCCGAAAAACTGTCAAAAATACTAAATTATCAAAATTGCCAGAAAATTGTTTTGATCTAGTTGGAAAAGGTGAGTGGCCACAGATATCCACCTGGATCAATCCTCCCTCCTTAGGAATCAATGGTCTCCATTGCGTTGAATGCCTGGGGGAGAGGGAAAAGCGTTTGTTGAATCTGCATCTTAATGAGCTGCTTGCCTTGTTGGGGAAGTTGCACTGCTTAGCTTGTTGAAGGTTTTCATAAACATGTGGCTGGAAGGGTTAGAACTTTTTAAACAGTCTGTCTACATGATATGCTTATGTGTAGAAGGAATC
Organism: Picea engelmannii; assembly: GCA_009831015.1. Taxonomy (NCBI): domain Eukaryota; kingdom Viridiplantae; phylum Streptophyta; class Pinopsida; order Pinales; family Pinaceae; genus Picea; species Picea engelmannii. Next base: position 41,508 of record ML793709.1, read on the forward strand.
TTTACAGTTTGCTGCAATATTGTCGACCTGCTTCTGTTGGATAGAAGGTGCTTGGGCCGAGGCTGTAGTGGTTGCAGTATCCTTCTGTTCAGCCTTTGAACAGATTGTGAAGAAGTTAAATATTGTAGTATGAGATACTACCTTGTGGAACTGTTTAGGTGGGACAGTAGTTGAAACTACCTCTAGTATTCTGTAGAGATGACCCCCCAAAGTAACAATGACACTAGGGGGTCGAGACTCATAAACAGTATGGCATATCCACATATATGGTTGGCCCAAGAGAACATCACAGACATCCAATGGGGCAACATCACAAAATACCTCATCCTTGAAGGGTTGGATGTTGTATGACAATCGACATTGTTGGTTGACACGAAGATCTCATTCTAGGCGAAGCCACCCGATGTTGTACGACTGCAGGTGTGGGGTTGTCGAAAATCCTAGTTGTTTGACGACCTCTGCTGAGATGAGGTTCTTCTGGCTTCCGCTATCAAAAATAAAATGCAGTGGGGTCCCCTTTACCCACATATTTGAATAAAAAAGGTGCTCCCCCTCTTCAGGATCTGTTGGTTCTTCTGGTTGAATTGTTGCGGTCGCGACAATAGCAGTGGGGTCTGCGTCAATGATCTGTCTTTTAACAATATTTTCAGAATCAGATTCTGAGTCAGGTTTCTGCTCCTTGTCTTTCATCTCGGCCACCAACGTTTGTTTTGAGATACATTCATCATTGTTGTGCCAGGGGATTTTGTGGAAATCACACCATTTTCCGGTGTCCTTCTTTGTCTTCCTGTGACCCTTATTTTCCTATGGCTTGGACTGGTTTTCGAGAGACTATTTGTTAGTGTTGTATTTTTCATACCATGGTTGTTGCGGATTTGCAGACTCAAACTCTTGTTTTTTCTAGTGCTTAAATTTCTGCTCGATTTTAACATCATATCGATAAGCAACACCGAGTGATGAGATGTCTAGAAAATCCATTTCAGTTTGGATGTATCTGTGTAGAGCCCCACGGTATTTCAGAACCAAATGTCGTTCAAAGTATTTGATACCCAGCTTGGTGTGCAAGGTATAGAAGCTATTGGTGAACTCCGGAACTTCTTGGCCCCTCTCTTGCCACAGTGTGGTCCATCTCATGTACTGGTCCTCATAGTTTCCAACAGGGCATCCACCAAAAAAATCTCAAGTGGGCTCGACCCCATATATTCTAGACTCCTATGTGGAACTTTGCTCCCAGTAAGTTTCCCACCAATGTTTGACATGGGGGAGAACTTTAAGGAGTGAAAAGGTGATATTTTCCCTATTGGAAAAATTATGAACAGAGAAATAACCTTCTAACAGATTTAACCATTTGTCTAGGGCATCCGCATCTATCTGACCTTCAAATATGGGAATATCAAATTAACCTGTACCTTGAAAGAAGAGGTGCTTCCAAATTGGTTGTTTGATGAATATGCGTCTATTGCTATTGGTAGACGTTGAAGGATGTGGGAAAAATTCTCCATCATTTCGTCCCTCTGTCGCGTGAGAGCTTGCTCAACCAACAGATTTATAGGATTGTCTGCTCCGTCGTTTTTCTTTTTTCCACCATGGAGGGTTTCTTGGGCGTGTGAGAGTGATTTTCTTCAATAGAGACAAGTTCGAGACCCAACTTGCTATACTCGGACCTTGTCGGGGACATGCACTGAAAAACGATCAAGAGAAGCCTTCTTTGATACCACTAATCCAGATTATTTTCGGCACGAAATGAGAGCAGAGATATAATAAAGAAATGCACAGAGATATCGCGGATATCCAATAATATAACAAAAATGTATTAGAGATGCAACCATAAACACAGAGATACAATAATACATGATTTCTATTAATGAAAAAAATGTACAGAGACTATAAAAATATAGAGTGAAAGACTCACTAGAATGGTGGCAACTTATCTCTGAGAAGAGATGTGACAACTACTCGCATTCGCAAGAAGATGATCGTTACAATGAGGCTCCAAAGGCCTTTTTTAACATAAGTAAAATCCAAAGCCCTAACCCTGGAAGATGAAAAGCCAATAGTTTTGTGGACCTTGTTTTGGGTAGTTTGGCATAACAACTTCCCGGGGGCGTAACTTTAGCATACGATCTCTGTTTGGAGCGCACGATAGCTTGTTGGAAATATCTATCTAAGGACTACAATAGTTGGCAAAATATATATTTATGATATTAGATGCCCAAAAAACATCGTTTAGGGCCTCAAAACGGCTCCGAAAGTTCAGGACCCGAAAAACTGCCAAAACTAGTAAATTACCAAAATTGCCAAAAAATTGTTTTGAGCCAGTTGGAAGAGGTGGGTGGCCACCAATATCCACCTGGATCAGACAGGGTACAAATGGATAACAATATGATGTCAGTTATCATGGTTGTTTTACAGCCGGTCTTGATGAGACAGGTGCACAGGACAGAGTTTAAAGACAGAGAACAAGTCGGGTGGCTTATCCCTTACTTGATGACTGGTCAGTAGCCTTTTGGAGGACCAAAAGGTCTTTAGTGGGGAGGTGTGATCCATAATTGGATCTCGGGACCAAAATGGGTCCAGGAAGGCCTAAAAATAAAAGTTTTCATAATGGCTTCAAAATGGATGTGTGCATAAGCCTCGTCGATACGAACCCAATGCAACTTGAACATACTCAAATGGATGTTGTATGCTCCAAATTTTGCTATCTATTCATTTTTCCACGAATAGATCGCTCATTGGTGTTTTGTGTGCGATTAAGGATATGCGCTAGCCCCTGGATCCTGGTCACGTCACCATCCCATATGACTCGGGGCTCCTCTATATAGTTAGCACGTGGAAAAGGGATTAATCCATGGCCACATGGGCCAGGCACATATGACCGAGCTCCGAGAACTAAGGGATAAAGAGCCAACACATGGCACTTGGCCACATGGACTGCACCACATGACCTGGAGACCTAGAAAAAGGGGTTGCGCCCATTTTTTTGAAAATAATTGGTTTTGAACTATATAATATGGTTTTTTAATTGATTTTATCAGCAAATTTGTGGGATTTCGGTCATTTTGGGGGGATATTGGACCATTGTTTAGGACAGATCTTGGGGGAAAGTTGGGAGATTGTTACCAACTTCAGGCGTATAAAAACTAGAGGTTTTTGAAGCCAAGGGGGAGGTTCAGAATAGGTTTAGGTTGAAGGATTGTTGAACCAAATCCATTTTTATGTAGGGAAGCCATTGAGGAGAGCACCTTTGCATTCTATTTCTGGGAGCTTCGTTCATTGGATTTTAGTGCCGTCAGTTTTGTTGGGTTCCAGAGATCTGCTAGAACAAGACCATATTAGTTTGTAATTCTTTTGGCACTATTGTGATGTACTTTTAAATATTTGAACAGTAATAAGAAAGCCTCACCCATTGAGACAAAGGCCCGGAGACGTAGGCAAGATTGTTGAACTCTATTATCACTTTAGTGTTTTATGGTTTGTTGTTTCATGTTTATGTTCAGATCTGTAAATTTCTTTATGGCTGCCATGTTTCATTTATAATTCTTCTTCTTTCATTATTTTTCCTAAATGGTAATTTAACTCATGCAAGATAACTCAACCATTGTCCTTTAAAAGATTTTTTGATCAGCAACCAAGGTGCATGATTATATCCAAGAATTCATCCTAAGTATTTACCACAATCGCTCACTCCAAAAATTGTCACAAGTTTTGGTAGATGTATACAGTGTCTTGTTAAAACATTTCACCATTATGAGTGAGATCACACTATAGATTTATATCACTGTTCAGGTTTAATAAGTCAATGACATAATTTCAATTAATGTAGCATGCCAATCTATTTATGAAAATGATTAGTTTGAACTCTTGAAATGATACCCTTCTCCAATGTAAGTATTGAATATATTTTTACCCAAATTAGTGTGAATTCGTGAACCATTCAAGCACGTGTGTCAATCATTCATCTCAATGTAAGTATTCACAAAAGTTTTAGCCAAATTAGTGTGAATCCGTGAACTATTCAAACACATGTGTCAATCATTCATTTCAAAGGATTATTATTTAAACATTTATTTCAGAAATGCTAGCACATTTAAACATGATTAAATGTGAGTGTTCCTTAGAGTATGAAATGTGCCAAAAACGTTAATCCTGGAAGGTCGCCAAAATGGAATGAAACTAATTGCTCACTGTAGATACTAATGATCAAGGAAATAACCACACTTTAAACCATGTTTCTTATAAGATTTAGATCCAATGTTGTCATATATGGCAAGGGTTTGTCACAACTTCAGATTAAAACTTAAGGTGTCATCCATCAAATGTGAAACACGTGCCCTTAATTCATGCCCATTGAATCAATAATCAACATTCAATGGTGTAATCGCAATGCAACTAATGTCAAGAATTGATCAAAATGGTGCTACCAACAGTAAATGCTATACTGCGTTTAGAAATGCCTATGGTGCTGGATCAATTCAACATCATACGTGTGCTTCAAAGTGACCCCATGTACTTCAAAGTGACCCCAGAGCAATGAAAAGAACCCAAAAAATAAGAGAATCGTTTGCTTAAAGTGTGATACTCAGATGTCATGCCAACAAAACTTTATAAAATACTATGAATATTACAGCTTTCAACCCCCACTTGCTATCACATTTTAGGAGAAGATCTCATCATAATGTCGCAAGTTTGTATATCAGGTTTCGGTAACTTTCCAGTGAGAAACTTATCAATGTTAATGGATTGTGTCAACATTTAAAATCTTAAGATATAGTATCATCATTTGGATCAGGAATAAAGAGCACTCAACAGATTACCCTAAAACAATGAGTTGAATACCCCAAATGTTGGAAACCATAACACAAATATGACTGTGCAAACCAACAGTGAAAATGGTTTAGATTATGAATTTACAACATTGATACTCATGGAAAGAAGATCATTATCTCTGCAAACAAGCCAGTGCTAAAAATCTTCAAAACAATCCTAAAAATGTGTGATGCTAGCATTAAAAGCCTAATTGTTCCATCATTTCTTGCATCAGTTTGTTAGATCAAGGAATTGCCATCACATTTAAACATTAAACATTTCATTAGATCAACTAATAACCTTTGTCCATAAGCTTGAGAGCATGAAAAATCATACAATGATCAATTTGTTCCACTTTAAACCCATCAATTCACTTAATTAGAGTGTTGGATGCATTAAAAACTCAAAACATTTTTGGATATAGTGTATTAAGCCCAAAGCAGGATCAATTATTTATGCCACGATGTTACTTATGCATTCTCTAGCATTCATTATTGAAATCGGAATGTTATCCACGCATTGATTTCCCCAAACAACATGCTTCAGTAAGAAACCCAAATTTGCAGTTTGATCTTAAATGAATATTAGACATGCACCATAGGGCAGATTTATTATGAAATGACCCAGCATTCAGATCAATAAATAACCTTTTATGACAATAATATCCCGAAATGAACAATCCTAAATTATTCTAGATATCCAACTCATCTAGTTAGTCATTCAATTAGAGACATCGTCACTCTATTAAATGAGAGAGTTAGAATCACGAGAAATCTTAGATGATGACAAATATCTGATGTTTAAGTTATGCCGTAGAGTTTCTTGGCAAATATAAAACAACGGGTGCTACAAATGGATATTTTTCATATTGCACCCACAAATAGAGCTAGCTCTCAACACATTCAAGTTATTCATCCATGAGATTTGGATCCATCATAGATATTCAGAATTAAAACCAGATCCAAAAAATATGCAAATCATAAAAGGATTAAGCATCAATAAGCAAGATGATTCATGAAGATAATTCAAGCCTGACCTAGATCTATCATTCATTCTAAGACTTGAAAGGAAATCAATCTAGATTGGAACATTATCAAGTTAAAACCCTAAATTTCTTTAAAACAAAAAAGGAAAAGATATTAAAATTTAAATATTGTGAGAGAAAAGATAATAATATCAATTCCTTTCCTATTGGTGTTAGGAATTAGAGCACAAGAAAGGCAAGATAATAATTGGTGGAAAAATGTTTTATGTCATTCTGTTACACTGTATTGATCTCATGATATGAATTTGTAGAGCATGAATTGGGCCACTTCTAGATCTAGAACTCATTGACAACTCATCAATGAATCATGACAACACCTCATCAATTGATAAGGATTATAACTCATAAATAGGTTCTCTCGAACTTTTTGATTGTCTAGGAACCCCCATAGTCTAGCATTTCCCCCTCAATCACAAGTTTGAATAATTGTATAGTAGAAAAACAATAATTGATGTTAGCTTGAGCTTTGGATTCTTTTGTTCTTCAATAATTCATAATTGAAATGTGGTGGTTTCGGTTGACCACTAACCATTTTGAGTTGAACAAAGTGGTGGTTTTGGTTTACCACTAACCATATTCACTCCCCCCTGAAGGTGTTGGAGAGTATGTTTTTATCAATGTGGTTCCCTCCCCCATTCAAATGTGACGACTAACATCTTTGATATATTTTTTAATTTCAGAGAACATGTAGAAATGGATCTAGATCATGCCCAAAATCATTTCTAGAATAATTGTTTGAAATCTTTCTTATTTTGTCATTTCTCCATGCAACTGTGTATTGACCTAGGTATTGACTAGACGGTAAGACTTATGCAACCTCTTTACTTGTTGGTTAGATCCCCAGGAATTTATCCATCCATAATGAATTGTTTTCTTAACATTCTTCTTCTTTTGACATTTTTCAAATAGATGATTTGTCTTCCCACAATGAAGACATGAATCGATATCAAAACACTTATTCTCCATGAGACCAACTATGTGACAATGTTAGTACTTATTATCAATATTCTTAATTTCTTCAAGAAATCATGCACTCACAAACTGAACTAGTTTGGAATAATATGGAATATGAAAGTTGTAGCATTTATCATATCCCAAGCCATGTTGATTTTGGTTGAATTGTATTTCTTCCCAAGTCCTTACAATGTTGTTGGAAAGATTGTGTTGATCATGTACAACTTCATCTCCATCTGAAATTGTTTCACTCAGTTGCTCATGAGTCGACTTTTGACCTGAAGTATCATTAACATCATCGCCATCGTCATCGTCATCATTAACATCATAAAGAGGGTTGTTCTAAATGAGGATTAGTTCATAATTCTTTACTAACTATTGATTTTTGAGATCCTTGATTTCATCATTCAATAGTTTAGATTGAGATTGCAACAAATGAACCTTTATTTGCATGACTTGCAAACATATAATAACATTTTCCAATGTTTCATTGGTCAAGATGACCAAATTGCTCTCTGTTGTTTTCAACAAATTTTCCAATAAGGAAATCAATTCCATGATCTTATCCATCACTGTCATGCTCACTTGTACTTGCTATCTTTAACTTGTGAACGCTCGCTTGATTTTTCTTCCAAGAAGTTGAGGGTATCGGATACTACCAAAAATGCACCCAAAATATGATGTTTACAATTGTTTGACTTTTAGCCACTCAACCTTGTCAAATTTTGACTCATAATTTCAATAAATCAATCAAGTCTTGTGTGTCAAGTTCAACTGAGAATGCACCTTATTACAAATTAAATTCAGCTTAATTTGATTTGACACTTACAAAAGAACTATTGCAAGTATAATTCTCAAAATTGATATTGATTTTGGAGTTGAATTATAATTAATGTTGATGTTGACTTATTGTGGAATGTTTATGTCTTCAAAAAATTGAATTCTTGAATGTTCTTCACAGCTACTTGAATGCAGGTGCTTGAGTGTAATTTAAATGACATTAATTGTGTGCCTTTTTCTTTGAATGACATGTGTGTTACATTAAATGATGAATGAGAAACATAATAATGTCAAAACTATATATAAAAAAAAAGAGTAACATAAAAAAAAACATGCACCATCACACACAACAATAATGCCCTTAGACTCTCTTATCAATTTCAGAATAGGTCTAGGGTGAGATCCACCACCAAAAAAACATTTTTAATCATTTTTTATTAAAAAAAATTATACATAATAAAGCTTTCAACTAGTTGTTTTTCCTCTCCTTTTCAATGAGAAAACAAACCCTCTATTTCTCTAATCCTTTACAAATATTTTGACAAAACTCCTTCACAAGATTTCAACTGATTAAAAAAATTATTGAATATACACTATTCAATCATAAAAAGTCATGTGAGGACCTAAAGCCATGCACACCAGTTATTGAGCAATTCACAAAGTCATTGTCTAATTGTTTTACGAAATGGTTTTTTTCACCGAAATTCAGCGACATAAATCTGTATCAAATCATTATTTTTTATTGTTTAAAATCCATTTATGAATGCAGAAATGGATTTTAAACAATAAAAAATAATGATTTGATATGGGTTTAATATGGATCTATGATGGTTTATCCACACCTAGTGTCTGATAGGTATCAACAAAGTTAGGGTCGTTATCATACATTTAGGGTCACCTCGAGGTCTCATGACCATAGGAGTTAAGAATTGTGGTTAATGCCACAACCGAGGGATAGATAAGGAAGTCTACAACATGGTATGTGCTTCATGTCTTTTACTTCATGCTCAAGTGGAATTTTTGCAAGCATGTGGACCATTTTTGGTGGATATCATTCTATAGTTTTCATTGTGTATGCATGAATTGCAAAGGCTTGTGATTAGTGTGTTTGATCATTTCCTTTGCCATAATATAATGCTTCTATTATTGGCATGCCTATACAAAGGAGCACATATCCTTGTCATAGGTGGGATACATTTGAAAAATATTAGAGAGTCTAGCTCTCTGATAGACCATTGGATGTCCATGTTGAGTGAGGACACCATCGATAGCATAGTCAGAGGCATATGTCCCAATCTCAAATGGATATTGAAAGTTTGACAGAGTGAGGAGTGGTGTTGAGTAAAGGTGTAATTTTAGACCTTCAAATAATTTCTATTGTAACTTAGACCAGAAAAAATTGTATTTATCTCCACCCTTGGTCACCTGGTTTAAGGCTCAAGTGATATGATAGAACCCAAACAAAAACCTATGGTAGAAGTTGGTGAGGCCCAAGAAGTTGGGGAACTATATCAGACTCGTCAAGGATATCCAATTGCAACTGACTTGGATATTGGTTGGGCCCACATGCACCCCATGTTTATCCACAATGTATCATAGATACTGACATTTTTGCATGCCAAATGAGCATTTATTCATATTGTCATATAACCTTTTTTGTCGCAGAATTATCAGGATATACTAAATGTGATGCAAATGTTCTACCCAAGTTCTATTGAATATAAGGATGTCATCCAAATATACAACCACAAAAGAGTTTGTGAATGGATACATAATATCATCCATCATCCTCATGAATGTTTCTACACCATTAGTCAAGCCAAAAGGCATGACCAACCACTCAAAAAGGCCTTCTTTAGATGGATGGTCTTCCATACATCAATTTGTTCAATTGATACCTAGTGGTAGCATGATGTTTCCACATATAGGGTTGTCCTAAAATATCATCACAAATTTCAAGTGGGGAAACAACACACAGTACCTCATATTTGAAGGGATTGACGATGTAGAAAAGGAGACATTATCGGTTGTCGTGGAGGTCTCATCCCTAGATCAACCACTCAATGGTGTATGGTTGGGGGTGTGGCGTTGTTGGAAAATTTAATCTCTTGATGACCTCAGTCGAGATCAGGCTCTTTCGGCTACTACTATCAATAATGAAATGTAGTAGAGTCCCCTTCCCCCACATCTATGAATGGAAGAGGCACTTCCCCTCCTCATGATCCTCTAACTCTTCTAGTTGGATCTTTTAAATTGAAATGGTAGCATTGGGTTCTACATAAATGATCCTCTTTCTCTTATCCTACTCTAAATCAGATTCTGATCCAGGTGGATATTGGTGGCCACCCACCTGTTCCGACTAGCTCCTCTTGTCAGTTTTTAGTGCAATATGTTCTTTTGTACTTCTTTCTAATTGTGGGTTATACACTTCTGGTATGTTTGAATCCCTACACATGTTCTAGGTGGATATTGGTGGCATCCCACCTAATCCAACTGGCTTATTTTGTATGTTTTCGTGTCAACACAACTCACTGTACTTCCAGGTCTGTTTTGGGGCCCTAAACAATGTTTTTTTGGCTCGCCACAATCAAACTATAGACATAGTCAAATTTTGATGGTGTAATGCATAGTTCTTGAAAATACCTTTTCAACTGGCTATCATGTGCCTAAAACGAAGATAGTATGCAAAAGTTATGACCCCGGGGAAGTTAATGTACTAACTTACCCAAACGGGACCCACATGAATTTTGGCATTTCATCTCCTAGGGTTAGGTTTTTGGATGTCTACGGTTTTTTCATTCATGTTTATAATAAAAAGGCCTTTAGAGTCTCATTGTAATGATCTTCTGGAAAATGAGCATAGTCGTCACATCTCTTCTTAGAGATAAAGATGTCACCATTCTAGCAAGTCTTGCACTCTGTATTTTTACAATCTCTTTACAATTATTTCATTAATAGAAATCAAGTATTGTTGTATTTATTTGTTTCTGACAATTTTCACGAGTATTTCAATGTCATTTCTCTACTTTCATTTCATTTTGAAAATCATACGGATCAGAGTCTGAGCCAAAGTCTGATTCATTTTCTTTCAGTTCATCCAATAATGATTGTTTCGAGCGACATTCATTAATGTTGTGCCGGGGGATTTTTGTGGAACTCATACCACTTTATATTGTCCTTATTTGACTTCTCGTTACCACTTTTTACATGTTACCTAGAGTGGTTGTCTTGAGGGTTTTTTTCCTTTCTCTATCCTTTGTTCTCTTGTTTATTTCTCTACTTGAATTCCTTCTCAAGTTTGATAGTATATCGATAAGAAACTCCCAATGAGGAGATGTCCAAGAATTCTATCTTTGTTTGGATGTACCTATGTCGGTCATTATAGTACTTCAAAACCAAGTGCCACTTGGATTCTCTAATACCCATATTTGAGTGCAAGGTATGGAATATATTGGTGTACTCTAGGACCATCTAATCTCTCTCTTGACACAAAGTTGTCCATCCCTTGTACTAGTCATCATAGCTTCCAACAAGGTATAATTCCTCCTTGAGTGAATGAACAAATGTTTCCCATGTGGTTTATGTCCTAAATGTTGTAGATTCATCTCCATCATGGCTCTCCCAATAAATTTAACACCAATATTTGACATGGGGAAGAGCCTTAAGGAGTACAAAAATGATATTTTCGATGTCTAAAAAATTTTGAACAGATCAATAACCCTCTAAAATATTTAACCATTTCTCCAAAGCATATGCATCTATCTTTCCTTCAAATACAGGAATGTAAAATTTAACTTGTACCTTAGAGGGTGTTGCACCTCTGAAATGGTTTCTTGTTGACGATGTTTCAGTCACCATTGGTAGTTGTCAAAGGATCTAGGTGAAATTTTCCATCATATCGTTTCATTGTCACATGATGGATTCTTCGAGTAACAACTTGGTAGGATCTCTTAATCCATCATCTCTCTTTTCATCTGCCATGGAAGACCGTTTTTTCTTGTGATAGTGGTATTCCCAAAGAAAATTTAGTTCAAAACCCTACTCTCTATACCTTGACCTCGATGAGGACATGCACGGAGAAAAAACAAAGAGAATATTACTCTGATACCATTGATCTAGACTGTATAGAGAACAAAATGAAAGGCAAGAAAATTAATGGAAATACACAGAGATAAATATTGCAAGGAGGATAGTAATATAGTTAGAACCAAATTATCTTAATGAATGAAAAAGGAAAAGACCGTGAAATGCAAAGAAATACAAAGTAGCTATAATGGTCATAACTTATCTCTAAAGAGAGAGGTGTTGGCTACACTCATTCATAATTCATAGTTACAAGAGGTTGAAATGGCCTTTTAACATAAAGTAATAAACCCTAAGAGGAAAAACCCTAAAAACCCAAAACCGTAACCCTACGATATGAAGCGCCAAAAGGATAATGGGACTCGAGGTGGTTAATTGATATGTCAACTTCTCTAGGTCACAATTTTTTCACACAATCTCTGTTTAGGGTGCATAGTAGCCCCTTGGAAATATCTAACTAAGAAGTACAATTGTTGGTAGGCATGAGCATGCCATGGTAATGCCAAGCCCCCAAATGAGCAAAAGACATTGTTTAAGGCCTAAAAACGACCCCAAAACTTTAGGACCTGAAAAACTGTATATAAAAAAACTACCAAAATGGAGAGCCATATTGATTCATTGGAAGAGGTGGGTGGCCACCGATATCCACCTAGATCATTGTAGTAGAAAAAATATTGCTTTTTCACTTGTTCAACACAAATCTTGTTCCAAATGCGATATTTTGAAACACACCCAAAAACCACTAGCAACAAAATTTTCTAAATCCAAAAGGAAATTTTCCAAAGATAGTATTGCGACAAACATCTAATTGTTATAAGCTATCAAGTCTATATGCATTTGCATAAATGCTAACTAGGAATTATTGAACGACAAGTCATTTTTACACATGAATTTGTAACTCTAAATCTTCTTGAATATGTGAATGAGAAGTTGAATAAAAGAATAACATTGTAATATAAAAAACACTAAACATGATATAGATAAAACCAACCAAAATGAAGCACAAAACTACATAACACGATAATAAAAAAATTGATAACATAGTAAAAATTGTTTGATATTTTTGCAACAAAAGCATATTTGAAACTTTTGAGATTATAAAAGTTTGGTTTTTGAGTAGGATATGGAACACCAAGTGTTACTTCATCATCGTAGACTAGGTGAAGATTCTTCTATACCATTTTGGTTTCGACTTTCTATGACAAGCCATGAAACATACACTTAAAAAAAAGAGAAATCAGCTAGTGTTTCCTACTTCTCTATTAGAAAGGAAATAAAATACCCTTAAATTTGGTTGGAATCATTAATGAATTAATTAAATTATTTATGTTTGCACTGTTCACGGTGGAAAAACGACATGCTATAACAAAAAAAAATTGCATTTCTGGGTGTTTTTTCCCTTTCCATGTTTAATAAATATAGAAATAGATCAGTGTAGAATGAAATTTAAAATTATATAATGCATCCCAACTATCATTTAACTAATAATTCGTATCATCTAGGGGTACATTGAAGAAAAAATACATTGAGAAGTGGCACTCACTTGCTTACTCAAGATAACTAGCATGTAAGAATAAGTGATAGTATTCATAATATCTATGTATGTAGGTTCAAACAATCCTTTAAAGGTGCATGAAAAAGTAGAAGATGAAAACATTAGCAAAATCTAAAGTGAGTGAAACAATCCAAGGTCAACGAAATAGTGGAAATAATCCTTAGTCTAGGGTTTGAGAATAAATGCAAATCTATACATAGCTTTAAGTTGGCTATAATCCCAATTGTTTGCTAAAAGTAAGTCCCAAGTTGGATATACATAAAATTTAGTTGAGATTCTTAAGTGATTTACAATTATGTAGAAGATAAATGAGAAAAAATATTTTTATAATAAATTATTGTAATATGCCATTTTTTAGGTCATAATATTTTCAAGTGACTACTATTTGAGTGTGGATTGTTATTGGATTTAGATGGAGATAATTCAAGAAGTAGTCCATATTGTTGGTTGTGAGTTAGAATATGGATATCCACAACTTTCATGCAAATAATTCAAGAGGAATGATCTATTGATGATGTAGAGATACATGGTTGATTAGCAAGCAATGCTACTTGAGAACCATTAATTGCTTATGGATTTAGCACTTAGCAAAATTTTCCACCATACGATATTCCTTAATTCATAATAAAATTATTTACAATCACTTTAGAAAAAAATAAAGGGATTAATACACATAACATTCATACACTTTGAAATTCATATATTCATCAACATAAAATGCAGAAACAATGAGATTCATAAAAAACGTGCCATTAAATGTGTGTGTGTGTGTATTCAGCATCATCTAAATTGTACATTTTTTACACAATGGCAACTCATGCCCAATATACAAAGCGACAACAAGTGCCCTAATGTCAAAAACATCCATATGGTGGCCTAGATACAAAATGGCAGTAGTTGGTCAATCATTGACCACTGCCACCCTTGCCACCCTTAGGAGCATACTGGAAATCTATATTTCTCCTCTTTCTCAAGGAAGCACCTCGAGAAGTTCTAGGATTTGGCGTGCTTTGACGCTCTGGAGACTGCACAAAGAATAAACATTGTTAAAAAAAAAATCCTCAATGAATTAATAGACATACAAAATGATACTTTGTAATTTAACCTAAGACCACTCACCGCATATGCTGCTATAATTCGTGAGGGTGTTACACTCCTCCACGACCCCAGTCTCTCTGTGATGCCACCCTGCATCAGTCACAAAGATCAAGTCAATAAAATTAAACAAATATGCATAAAATTGAATTCATGAAACATAAAAAAATATCATCAATGCATTATCTCACTGCGAATATCTCAGGCCTCAATGGAGATTCACTGGCAGATGGAGCACTAGGTTGTACAACCTGCTATGAGACAACCTCTATTGTGGCAGTCTCAGACGATGTGGCCGATGGAAATGGTGGTGGGGGTGGGTGGCATACAGGTGGTGCATATGGGTGCCTTGCATGTGAATCCACGGAGGATGCGTGAAATAATATTGATGCTAAGGGTGGGTTGTGATAGACCCTCACAGGTTGTACAAGTGATTTCAACTCCCTGGGCCTGAAGAAAGGTAACTTGAAAGCAACGCCCAGGCGCCTAGAGAATGCAATAGTACTATATCTAGAAAATATATCAGCAGCCTGCATACATACTAATAAAATTGAACTATTATTACCAAATAGTAAAATTCAAAAAAATAAACACAAACAATTTGAGAATTATACAAAATTTAACTCTACAATGATACATGTGACGCAGGTGACTTTTCCATCCTATATGGACATTCCCTGACATCACTTAGTCGCAAATAATGTAGAAATATGATAACATTAAAAAAATGATGATGCCATAAAATAAAAAAATGACTATGGTGAATTTATCAAATGTGATACATACATGTGTGTGGGGTGCACCCAATGAACACACTACCTCTATTGTTGCATTAGTGGTGGGGTGAGGCATTGATGCATCCATAGGTGTAGAGGGTTTACTACTTAGATGTAACAACTGCAAAACAACATACATTAAAATATCGATATAAATATACAAAATACAAAATAAATATATAACTATGAAGAACATAGAGAGGGTTAAGATACTAACCTCCTCCATGAATCTATGTTGTCCATTGGTATCTATGTACCCATAGAATGTCTTACCACGTCTTGAGAATATGTGAGGTTCACATGGACGACTATTATGTCCATGTGCCCTCTCCTCACTATACTCTCCTGTGCATGTTGAATCTCCAACCCCTCTATTAACGTCACTAGCAGACACCTCTTGCCAAGATAGTGCAACAAAGCTATTGTGTTGCACTAGGCTACGATTCAATGATGATATGGCTAGTTATACTTGTTACAAGCTCTCTACAACAAGACGATGTTGGGTAGGGGGGTCAGGCCTTCACCTAGGGGGAAGAGGACCTAACACAGAGTCACACCTAACATTCTCCCAGTCCTATGCGGACCTTGGACCCACCCCCTAAAATTCACCAATGTCAAGGTAGTTGACATGATTATCCAAAATAAACTCATCCCATGATTTTATCATAAAATATAAGGGCATATACCTGTTATTGCAGGGAGGTTTATCAAAAACCATATACCACCTATCCATCCAATTTTGACTAATCTAGGGATGGATGCACCAGTCAATGTAGATGTGTTTCTTGGTCAATGGTAGTTCGTGTCCATTTCTAGGATCCCTAAAAATAGACAATATTTGTTGTTTTGAAATGCCCAGTGCTTTCACTTGGTTTCTGTCCAAACCAGTGCTACAGTACTCATACATTCTTTCCCTATAATCAGAAATAGAGATCTATTTCCCTTGGGCACTTGCAACGGAATTCACAATGATGTCCAAAGAAGTGTCCAAGGAGACTCAACTAGGTTCTCTAGTGTCCCTTAATTTTTCCTCAAGGGTTCTTAATACAACCAACCCCTCATCAATTTGGGTGTTTACATTGGGTTGGGTTGGAGTGATTACATACCTCTTGGCTGAAATTTTCACTCTACTTGGTAAAATAGATATATCTCTCTCCCTCTTGTGCTATTGTGGATGCTTATTAGTTGTCTATTGGAAGGAAAGCTAGTGTTATCTCTTGATGTTTTGTTCTTTCTATTGTGGTGGAATATTCTTGGTAGATGAGGGTTTTACTTGCTATCTCTTGGAATTGGTAAGGAATTTTCTGCATATTGTTTTTTTTTCTTCTTGTTTTAAGGCTATTTTGGTATAAACCCTTGGAGGAGTATAAGGGCATACAACCTCCACCAATATCTATCATTATCATTGAAAAACTTTATTTGCAAAGGTTTCTAGGAGGAGTAAAAGGGCTTCACCCTCCTAGATTTACCTTGCTAGGTTTTGTTTTCTTTAGAGAGTAAAAGGGATTACACTCCTAGAGAATTAACAAACCCTATATCTCACACAAGAGAATCCATTAACTCAATTGATAAGAAACTAATCTACTTGCATTGGAGATATAAAATTGTTGCATTGATATACATGAAAAATTGAGATATTGCATTTGTTCAAATTGGAATCTATTTCACATGTTATAAGCTTTATTGTTCCTTAGGGGCATATTTGTTCAAATTCTCTTTGTTTTTACAAATAAATTCTACATCCATTAGGGTTGTAGAAATCTCATCTAAACTCTTTCATTGCTCACTATTCTACCATTGAAATTTGCTTGCAAGCTACCATAATTAATCCACTTGTCATTGGCTATATTTTGGGTGGATTGTTTGTTGATTTTAGTGGTTATATTTTGCTTATGTAGCAATAATTTTATACATCAATTTGGTTGTCCAAATAACTTGTTTATAACACCTAATAAACAACCCTAAACAACCTCAAAATCTTGTTTTATTCATTGGAAGTTTAACTAGTCATTGCTAGATCAGTTTATATCATCTTATACTTTATTTTGGTGGTTTAATTTGTAGCCATTGGTAATTGTTTTTTTCTGATTTATACATGTATATACTACTTCAACTTGGGACAACAAGGTTTCTTGTTGAATTCCCATTGGCTAAAGGCTTTTTTTTCTCATCATCTGTCTTGTTCCAAAAAGGGATAACATTGTTTTGCAAGTACACAACCCTTGGAAACCATTTACCTTTTCACAAGACCCTTTCTCAATCCTTTATTCATCTCCAATTTTTACCTATAGGGGATCCGCTCATCATCATCTCACTTTCCATCTCAATCCCCCTATGGTCACAAAGATTCCCCCCTTGTGGTGGTTTCATCATCACTAAAGCGAGGGGAGTGTCTATAGAAGATGAAAGTGGGTAAGTACTCCCGTATTTATCACTCATCCATGGATTGGGTTGATATTTTCCCAAACTACAGATTGTGCAATAAAAGGAATTACATTATATTCCTGTACAATTCATAAATACATTTCGCATTTACATTGGTTGGCCACAACCATACTCCTATCTACATTATGTGCTAAATGAACATCGTATTATAGTGGGGATGTTACATTCCCCATCCCCTACAATTGTGCATCATCCCCGATGCACAACATGTGTTGAAAACATATACACATTTACATTACAATGTTCATAAAATAAAAACAATTTCTGCAAATTTTAACCCTCCAACGACATTCCAAACCAAAATATTTTGTTCTTCTCAACCTGATGACGCAAGGAATGTTCCCCCTTTACTACCTTCATTCCATAAGGCTGCACCATTCTTGTATGAAGGCTATCTTCATAGGAAATCGAGAATTTCATAGATGTGGTTCCAGTAACTAGCTACCCAAAAATGGAATCTTGTGTTTTTAGCTTCCATTTTCTTCAAAATTGACAAAAAATTGTGGGTATCCTCCCGCATAGGTTATTCATGCTCCCATGCTGCATATTTAGGAACGTAGTAGGTCCATTGAACCTTTATTATCCCGATTTCTTTGTTCCTGAGCACTTTGATATTTTGGTCCATGATGCGTACTAATTCCACCCGAAAATCCCCTTCATTTTCAACCTGGATCATAGTCTAATCAATTATGTGGTTAGGATCAAGCACACATTTCTTTAATACCGATACATGAAATACATTATGCACTCTCATAGATGCGGGAAACGATAACATGTATGCAAATGGCCCTATATTTTCTAATATTTCAAAAGGCCCACAATATCTCACTGCCAACTTTGGGAAACAACCCAATCTTATTGAACTTCTTTTTTCTTTCACTTTTAGGAAAATATGTTCTCCCACTTTAAAATCTCGGAAAATTTTGTTCTTGTCTGCATATATTGTCTTCTTCTCCTGGGAAGCCTTCAAATTTTCCATGATCTTTGTCATCCGCTCTTCCATTTCTTTTAACAAATCTGGCCCAATGATGGCTATGTTTGTTGGGTTGTCCCAACTCATTGATGTGTTACAATTTCTTCCATACAAAGCTTCAAAAGGACTCCTTTTTAATGAGGATGAATACCCATTATTATAAGCAATCTCTACCAAGTGGATATAGTCTTCCCATTTTGATGGTCGATCCATCACATACATCCTAAGAATGTCTTCAATTATCGTATTGGTCCTTTCTATTTTCCCATTGGACTTTGGGTGATATGTTCTACTAAGACTCATATTTGTTCCAAATCCTTTGAACAAACCTTGCCAAAATTTGGAGGTAAACTTGGAATCTCTATCTGAAACTATCTCATTAGGAACTCCATGTAGCTTGGAAACTTCCTTCATGTAGATCTCATATGAACCCAAAGGTATAATGTTCACATATACCTTTGTGTTCAGTACATTCATGTCTGTTGGGAAATATTTAACCAGTTCATTGATCTTTCTCTTATCCCCCTTGGATAACTAAACTAACCAAGATGTCTTATGAGTACTCCTTTGAAAATGAAATATTTCAATAATATTAGAGTTTAAATAACTATAGTTAGCTCCAGAATCAATTAAAATTTCCATGGGATGATTATTATCATACCTTCCACTTCAATCATGGGGGACTGATACTCTGCTTGTTTGTTTTCCGAGGATGCATAAATACTTGGCATGCTTCCTCCCATATCTTCCATTGTTTCAACCACCTGAATGTTGTGAATAGTCCTCATTATTTCTCCTTTGTAGGGAACTCCCTATATAAGTGATTCCCCTCACATCCCCAACATTGTACAGTTTGTTGCCTTGGCATTTTCCCAAAATAATCTTTTTTCTTTTGTTCATTTTGGGTTGATTGGCTTGGGAGTTTTTCTTGGAAAAGGGTGGCTTAAAACCTTTCTTCCTTTTCTCCCTCTTTCCTTTCACCTTGTCCCAAGTATTTTGAAAGACTGGTCTCCCTCTTCTCTACTCATAAAGATCCCTTTCTCTCCTCCAAAGGTTTGGGGTTATCATATTGTATCTTTTCACTATGTAAGGAGGGTAACCTACTCAAAAACCTTTTTATTTTTACTTTCTCATCCTTTATGAAGTCAACATACTTCAACAATTCAAAGAACCTCTTCTCATACTCATCCATTGTCATGCTTCCCAACTTGAGTTCAAAGAACTCTTTCATCTTCCTCTCATAGTAATGCTCAGACAATTATTTCCCTTGGAAGTATCCTTTGAAATACCTCCATGAGACCCTCTTCTCATCAAGATTCTTGACTTACCTAAGTTGATCCCACCACATGGTTTTCTTTCCCTACAAGTGGTAGGTTCTAATCTTTGTTTCTACCCTGGAGGGGCAATCATGAAACTGGAAATATTTCTTCATTCCAACAGCTAGGCCTCGACCGCTTCTCCCCTCCTATGATCACCATTGATATTCAGTGGTTTATCTTCCTGAGTTCACCTTGCAATATGTCTCCCTTAGGCCTTCTCCTTTGTCTCCTAACAGGGGACACACTTGGGTTGCTCCCTGGCCCTGAACTAGAATGAGATCTCCTAGTGGATTTCTCTAGGAATGATGGAACCTGCTTCTACTCCTTGAATTCCTATCATTCCCATGTCTATCCCTTCTTATGTGGGATTTGGATGTTGTCACTTTCCTATCACTAGATTCTTGTCCGGTTCCAAAGTCCCCTTTGGCTTGTTTCTGCAACATGTTCAAGCTATGAAGTATATCTTCCTGATCCTTCAAAATATTTTCATTAGCAGCTTTATAGCTCTGTACTTGTTTATGAAAGCTTCTCATAGTTACATGCTCTTTCCTATCTCTTCTTCCATTAGATTCAGTCTCAACATTTCCCATGTTGACATGCAGACCTATCAATCTTCCTCATGATTGTAGGATCCTTGGGCATCTTCCAATGTTTTGGTTCTCATATATAAGCCAAACTACTTCTATGAACCTATAACTCTACAGAAAATGTGCATGAAAACAATTTATGTTAAATCAAAATAAACACATACACAATTTGGAAAAGTAAATCATAAATTTCCTGCCACCCATCATCTTCTTTTGAGTTGACTGGAAAATTTTCTGCTCAAATTAATTTTCTAGGTTAACAGATGGATTATCCTCCTCAATACCTTTCCATCAACTATTTATTTTCCCAATTTTGATTTCCGAGCAGAAAGTTATGGTCTTCAAAAGTTTTGACCATTTTCCCTTTTATATCCCTACATGCTACAAGTGTTCTCTTTCTCTACCAACACATTTTTAGATACCGAAAACTCAAATCTAGCTCCACGGTTGACTTCTATAGTCCATGATATTTCCATAGACTACTCCTAGGCCCCAAACTAACTCATGAGCTAGGATTTATGCCCTTTAAAAGAAATCTGGTATTAATTTTACCCTTGATTGTTTTGGTTGTAACTCCTTCATACAAGCTCTGTTTGGCGAACAATTTATCTTGTTGGCAACATCTCTCTGAGCTATATCATTTTAGAAGCAGAAAATATGTGCTCTAGAAGGATAATTTTTGTACAAATTTGATTTTCTAAAAACATTGTTTAGGCCCTCAAAAATTCCCTGCAAGATGAAGATTTTCGATAATTAGAATTTTCATAGAAAATTTACTAAATTACTACTGTAACAGTACTTAGATCTAGTTTGTTTCTCTCAAAATCAGAATCAATCCCAGTCGTCGATCTTCCTAGCCTTTTCCAAGTTGTAGCTAGACCTCTGCAAGCCTTGTCAGAACTGTTCTTCGGAGCCTCCCCATTAGAAGGATTCAATCTTTGGCTACATGAATTACCCAAAAATCACAGTTTGAAGCACTGTCAGACCCCCCCTCTAAACTCCTAGTCTGAAACACTGTCGAACTCCCTCTGAACTCCTAGTCTGAAACACTGTCGAACTCCCCTCTGAATTCCTAGTCTGAAACACTGTTGAACTCCCTACAAAATCCTCATCCGAAACATTGTCGGACTCCCTATTAGAAACCTTCCTTGAGACCCCAAAAACTATTCTTCGAAAGAACATCCCCGATAGCCTCCTTCTGCAGAATTGTACATGATGGCTACATGTTATTCTTTGATTCTCCCACTCTTGATGACAAGTCCTCTAACATGGCACGCTGACATGGTGGCTTATGTGGCATTCTCCTCTTCTTGCACCCCTTTCAAGACAACATGTTCGTTTGATGGATCAGACGGTCAAACAGTGTGTCGATCAACAACCATTATCATCTCGAGCCCCCAAAACTATGCATTGATTACCTTGGTCGGATTGACTCTCTTAGAAAGTGAAATTACCTTTCCCTAAGCCTTCTGAACATGTCTTTTCGATTCTACCTTTCTGAGGAATCCAACAACTATGAGAACTGCCAATCAAAGGCCATGATCATTTTAGGCTTATGCCATCAAACTCCCTTCTTTGGACTTGACCTTATGCCCAAATTCATACCTTTTGAAACCATCCTTCCGAGAATTCTACAGCTGAGAAAAAAAATGACTGATCTGACAGATCTTGTTATTTTAGGCTTGTGTCATCATGCTCCTCCCTTCGGACTCAAACCCACACCTGAATCTGAAGTTTTTCTGAAACCTTCTTCCCAAATGAACCCTCTGCGACTGAATCTTGACCGTTGATGCTCCAGGTCAAATTAATCTCGGTCGTCGATTTCTAAACTTCACAATTGTCATGAAATTTATAGGATTCCGACCTTCTAGGCAAAAATCAACTACGCAAACTGCAACTCGACACCATGAATTACCTTCTTCATTTTATTTGAATCTATTGGCCTAATCACAACCTTATTAACCAAATCACTGAAAAGAAAACCAAATCCACTAATGATTTCTCTCTCAATCATATGCTAAAAAGAAATTATTCCTCCCAACCCTTACACCCCTCAAAATTTATGGTCAACCAAGAATCCTTAAATATGGCGTTTCTCTCATACCTATTGTCATTATCATTAATTCTCCTACATATGCATTAACAAGCATTTTGGATAACAATATTTGGCCATAGTTATCAAAATCATCAGACCGGATTGAAATTGGTCGGTCTAAAACAATTTACAAAAAATGATCATGAATTGGTTTGTGAACCAATTGTTTTGGATCCTAAACCATCCCAACTCATTTCAAACCAATTCCTTATTCCGTAAAATTAAAAAAAAGGGTGGAATCCCCTCACTTAAAACCTAATCCAATCTTATGTTATGATGCCCCCTCATAATGGATTGTGGCAAGTGAGTTGGTGCTAGCAATGATGTCTCTGAAGGATCAAGGCCACAGGGTTTGGCACAAGGTGATGAACAAGATCCTAGTACAATGGGTGTTTTTAATGTATGTAGTTATTTTTTGTAGCATGACACTTTTTGGAATCTACAAGACATTTAAAGCCTCAATGTTTATGTATTTTTTTTTGGATGTATTGTAACATCCCCACTATTATTAAAGTTTTGTTTAACTTTCAAAGTCACATAAATAACTTACACATTAAGAAATTAAGACCAGATGATACAACTGTTCATCTCTTCTGTGAAGACTACTAATTAACCCCAATTGGTATTGAAAACTAGCAATTAAGTCATCCAGGATAGGAAGAGAGTTTCTATAATAAGTTGCCACAGAATGGATAAATTGGTAGATTGTATGTTACAACATGAAGTTTACCTAATAATGTCTATTCACGTCAGTCAATCTGCATCCTGAAATACATTCACAGCATTAAACAGGAGTGGAGTACACTGTCATGACGTTTTGGCATGTTCATAAAATCATTATGTCTGGAATCTCAGGTGGTTTACTTTTGGGCACTTCAAGCATTAGGGTTTGCATTGAATTTCTTTAATTATTTGTCTTCTGTTTTTTGTTTTCTTTTAAATTTATGTGCCATGCAGACAGAAGAAATTGCTTGATTAGTCAACCAGTATATGTAATTTCATTTTACCTTTCTAAGTTTGAACCCATCATTATATAACTGCGTGAGCTACTTACAACAAATCTAGGTTTTGTGTGAAGGAAGTTGCGATTGAAGTGGAGCTTATCCATTGAAGTTAGCAAGCCAGATGCACCCACGTCACCTTTACAACTAAATTCTACCTGAATCTCCGCTGCATCTTCCACGAACCCAAGCCAAATTATTAACTTTCCAAGCCAGAGGATCGTCGGAGGACTGTAAGGATCTGGATCCTGGAAGGTTCATGGGTACCTTCACAACAAAATCTCTTCCCATGCATCTGTGTTAATTCTGATGGTGTCATCTCTTCTGCGCATGAAAATGATCGTTGTCGGCTCCGGCAGTCCCAGAAACCCTAGGAGATTTTCGCCGAGGCGATCTCCTTCAAGCGAGAATTACAAGCGATTCAGCAACGAAGACGAAGACGAAATGCAGAGCTGTGTTTTCAATATGCAGCCGAAGAAAACGCCAGCGGAGATTTTCAATAGCAGCGATGACGAAGACGAAATGCAGGGGGTTTCCCCTATTTGGAATCATAAGTTTTGAAGGGTAAACGCTTTGATTGATAACGACCTAAAAGCTTTATTCCGTCATTAAAAATCTAAAGAAATCATTTTGCACATGGATTTCCACTGTGAGAAAGAACTTAATGGTAATTATCATTCTATTATATTTGAGTATTATTTTAGATGTGTATTTTTTAATGTTTTAAGATTTGTATGTGGGTAGCCAAATTGCAGGTGGGTTTCAAAGTGCAATCAAGGTTTCTTCAAAACCCATCCCACAAGGGCTACAATGTGGTTCTTAAACTGTGGTGAAGGTACCAACAATAAAGCTGAGCTTTTGGGCTTATGGACGACCCTCTTTCTCGCCTCCTGCTGGTCCATAAGTAACCTCCTTGTTCTAGGGGACTCGCGAATTATCATTGATTGGATTTCCCGCAAGTCCAAGCTCCAATCTGTCCATTTTGATAGCTGGAAATCCAAAACGATGGAGCTCTCCAAATCCTTTGCCGAAATCAATTTTCAGCATATCCCAAGATTGCAAAATAGAGAGGCCGATGCTCTCTCAAAAAGGGCATTATTGGAACCACTGGGCAGACTCTCGGTATTCCATAGAGATGATGGAATAGAGAGTCCTATCACAACAGTTAATTTATTTGAATGATTTCACTCCTTTGGGTTTGGGTTTATCCTGTAGGATTCCATTTATGCTGTTTTTTTATTTTCTCCTCTCGGCACATACCTGAAAACTAGTTTTAGCTATCGCCTAGTGTAGGTTTATTCCAACACTTCGGCAGTTGAGGGAGATTTTTTTACTTTGTAACAAATTTATACTTTATATAAATTGGAGCAATTTTCACTTGGAAAAAAGGTTGTATGAGTGTTCCTCTCTCTCACTCATATTTAATATAATTTTTGTGTCAATTTTCTTAAAAAAAAATTGTATGAGTGTTATTAATTTTATTTTTATTATTAATATGTGTTGTGTTTTTAAGTAAAAAATTACAAAATTCTAAAGAAATTCTAAATTTACATATAATAAATGGGTGAATCCATAATATATAGGAAAATTTGACAATTTAAAGAATTATTTATCCATAATAAATTATGTAGATATAACTTCTATAATTTCTGATTTTAGAGTGATTGAGATTGCATATAGTTATTCTTGTGAACATGTAGGAATAATTAAATAGTATGGATTTTTTATTCAAAGGTATTAACATGTGACTTTGAGTTGTAAGTAGTTTAATAAATAGTTATTAGTTATTAGGTTGACCTTGTTTTAAAGTCATTGTTTTTTTTTTTTCACTAAGAAATAGCAGTTGCTTTGTTATTCAATTTTGAATTAAAGACAATTTTCCAATACATTTAGACTTGAATTTATTACAACATACTCATTATGAGCTTTATTTATGATTCATGTCATTATGGGAATTGAACCCGGGTGGGGAGGATAACAACCAAAACCATTGTTTATTCGTGTGAGAACAGGTAGGAATAATTAGGTATTCACATGTGACTTTGACTTGTAACTAGGTTAATAAATAGTCATTAGGTTGAATTTGATCCAAAGTCGTTACTGGAAAAAATACAATGAATAAAATTTCTTAAATTCTTTTGTTGTAATTATTTTTATAGAATATAAGATTTATAGGTATTTTCTAAGTTTAATAATACAATGAATCAAATTTCTTAAATTCTTTTCTTGTAATTATTTTTATAGATTATAAGATTTATAGGTATTTTCTAAGTTTAATAATACAATAAATCAAATTTCTTAAATTTTTTTGTTGTAATTATTTTTATAAAGTATGAGATTTGTAATTATTTTTATAGAGTATAAGATTTAGAGGTATTTTCTAAGTTTAATAATACAATAAATCAAATTTTTTAAATTCTTTTGTTATAATTA
Source organism: Picea engelmannii (assembly GCA_009831015.1). Classification (NCBI taxonomy): domain Eukaryota; kingdom Viridiplantae; phylum Streptophyta; class Pinopsida; order Pinales; family Pinaceae; genus Picea; species Picea engelmannii. The sequence continues at coordinate 67,455 of ML793709.1, forward strand.
TTTTTATAGAGTATAAGATTTATAGGTATTTTCTAAGTTTAATAATACAATGAATCAAATTTCTTAAATTTTTTTGTTGTAATTATTTTTATAGAATATAGGATTTATAGGTATTTTTTAAATTTAATAGGAGTTAGTTAAGAAGTGTGAGTAACTTTTTTTGTTTTAAAGATAATTAATGCAACAAATTGATTATTGTACATTTATGGATGTATGTTTTAAGTTGCATCTAATTTTATTTTGTTATTTGCATGTAGTATTAGTGTTAGATGAAATAGCATCCTCAAGGATATATATTGTATAGTGTAGAGTGCAATATCACCACCCCTAGCCTTCTACAGAATTCGTGAAGCCATCCTAGGGAGATGGTATATTTTGGGATTAGTGGCAAGTAAAAGGAGATTGGAGTCTCGTTTAGAGTTATAAGATATTAATTCGTGAAGCCATCCTAGGGAGATGGTATATTTTTGGATTAGTGGCAAGTAAAACGAGATTGGAGTCTCGTTTAGAGTTATAAGATATTAAGTGAAGCTTTCCAATAATCAAACCACCTATCAGTGAGTGCAATTAAGTGATCTGCCAAAGGCATCAAGGACATCCTCACGACTACTCTATGTGCAATACACATGACCCAATATAGGTAGGAGCCAACACAAGAAAGTACACAAACCCTAGGTGGAGTGCATTAAAAATAGCGGTGTGAATTGGAACTTATCTACCTAGACCTTCATAGGATGTGCCTTCTCTTATTCTTTCCCCCTATTTTTCATTTTCATACTAATGGTAGGAAATAAATTAGATTACACATATGGACATGCATGGTTGATTCTTAATATGCATAAAAACCTATACCACGAGACTTAATATCTTGACTATAAAATATCAAAAATCATACCAGAGGATGAACAATTATGAGACATATGCAATAGTAAATACATACAAAAAACATATATTGTTTAAATACATACATAATATTTGATTTTTACTTAACCTTGAAATATAATAGGAAGCATTATTCATTAAAACTAAAACATAGAATTGAGAATTCCCTTTTGAGTCTTTTGGTAGTATTTATGGTCACTAAGTGTTAAAGGAAACCACAAGTTACCCTCAACCAAGAAAGGCATGATATGTTCTCTAGCAGAAATGACCAACATCTATAAAGATTGGGTTTCTAGCCAAGGTAAAAATCCAAACATAGATTAATTCCAAGAGAGGCAAATGGAGAAAACATAAAGATAGGATTAGGACCTTTTCTCCAATGCTAATGAGAGAACACTGTCCCTAGATAAATGTGTTTTAGGAGAGAGTTCCACTTGTAAAGTTGAAGAAATGCAAACATGGAAAAACAACATGTTAACTTGGAGGGATTATTCATGGTACTTTTACAATGAATTTGAATATGGTGTAAAAAGTTGAAATGTAGAAAATTGAATTATATTATTTAATTTTTATTTATAGAAATTATGAATAAATATGTGAAATTTTAACTTTTCTAATAGTGATATGTTATTTTTAAAGAAAAATATAAGGTATATGTCTATGTGTAGGTGTTGAGTGCCTTAATGATGGAATTTCATTAAAAAAAAATTGTATAATTGTTGATAACCCATTGTTCTAGTGGGGTGTACTTTTTCAAAGTTTATAATGTTAATTTTACATTTTATTTTTAAAATTATGAAAGTCAATATATTCTTGAAATTACAACACCTTCCATTAGTGTAGGCTACAAGGCTATTAACATTATCAAACAATTTTTTTAGATTGTAGATATCAGTCTCTTCTACTACGGCATATAACTTATTTTAAAAATGTTTAAGTTGATAAAATGTTATAGTAGAAAAGGTATGTATTTTAGGATTCTAATATATGTCAAGACAAAAATAGATTAAAAATAGTAA
>ML793709.1:78945-90770 GCA_009831015.1 Picea engelmannii
TCTCTACCCATATGTCAGTCTCTCCCTCTCTCTCCCACTACTAGCCCCCTCTATTCCTAGGAACATATATCCACTTTGGCCTTAAATTCATCTAACCCTAGGCCCCCACCTATACCCAACCCTTAACCCCCTCCACACCTAATCCCTAAGTGCCCTATGCCCATACCTCTTGTTGAGGTCCCCGCAACCCCTACACCTACATTCTAGTTCTCTAACCACTTCCCTTTTCCTCAAATCACTTTCAATCCTAACCCCCTAGGTCCTAGTTGTTCCTAAGCCCCTCACCTTTATTCATAAATTTATAGGGGTGATATAATAAATGGTCTATTTGTTGTATTAGGAGTGTGCAAATGCTCTTGTGAACATAAATAAATGAGATTGGGAATTGTGCCTACCTCATATCCCTATCTAGTAGGAGCCCGCATGCATTCCCGCAAAGTGTGTGTGTTCCTATTAGACAAGGATATGAGGCAAGCACATTGCCCATCCTCTTTCTCTCTCAAAAATGTGACACCATCCCATACATAAAAAAAGATAGAAAACTCTATCTAAACTATCAAATATATTTATAAAAAATAAACTACTCCAAAATATAAACATAAACACTAAACAAACAAACCCTTTTCTTCCAATGTTGTAACATCCCCAAATCCCTGTTGGGCAATGCCACACAAAAATTCCAAACTCTAATACTAATTTAATTCAAAAAAATACTCTGCAAATACACAGGTTCATACAAAATAATAATAGAAATATGCATGCATCATACATAGGAAAAACCCATGAAAATAAATGCATAAATATTAACACGACACATAAATTAACACACAATTGACACTTATCATTGACAAAAGGAACACCAACTACATGCATACCTTCCACGTTCCTCCCATCCTTAGACCACATTGCTCCTAAAATCTCAGCAGTGAGTCACCCATAAGATGGGGATAAACTCCACCCAGGTAAGGAAATCCTAACCAGGATAAGGTCTCTCAAACAACATACAACTCAGGCTCAGGTGCCAATCCAAACTAACATCCTACAATTTCGCATTCCCCACATGCATGTCCCACCCCAAGAAGTGTGCCCCTTCTCTACTCAATAGTCCTTCAACTACCCCACTTCCCTTTTAGAGCTTCAGTAGCAAGTCGGACAAGAAGTCTCGGAGCCTTGTAGCTGCAGCTTGGCACCTTGGGAATATTTTCCCCAATAATTATGCCCCCTAGAGAGAATGCTCACAAACTTGACAACCCGCTTCTTCAATGCCCTACGAGCATGGCAACCCACTTCTTCAATTTCCTACAAGCCTAACAACCTGCCTCTTCAATAAAGTTCGAATGCTCTCCCTGGCACATGTATAGGTACGGTAATGGCAGCATGAAATCCCCCCCATGACAACAATGAGGTGTGGTCCGAATAATCATCCCCCTCGTGTTTTAATGATCTAAAGTCCCCAAAATTTATGTGCATGTTCCCAACTTGACACTTTTCATCTTGGAAACTACATGGGCCACACATGGGTTCCCTCACATGGTGATATTTTTCTTTATAGAGACTTAGGATAAAATGCATTGTCCCCTAATTTAGACTTTAAATTTAGGAATATTGATAAAATATTCCTTTTTGTCTTAAGCCCCCTTAGCTTAGCCCATTTTCTAGACTCTTATACCCCCCTTTCCATTCTAGTGGATTTTATCCCCCCATACTCTTTTACATGTTTGGTATGTAGTAGTGATGTGTTTTCATTAAAACTGAGTGTGATTACATTTACAAAAATAGGCTCATTGTCCTTTCATCTTTTGGATCACCATCCTAATAACCACATAGGAACTCTAGCCTCAAAATACATATATACAAAGGCACTATAACCTCCAAGTATCTTGTTTCACCAGCCTATATGTATAGTTACATTATATTTACAATGGGGTTTGGCCTAAGGGTATTACATTCCCCTCCTCATTACTTATGCTCTATCCTCGGTGCATTATATACATATGTACAAACAAAACTTCACAAATATTCAAAAAGATGTAGGTATTCTTCTCGCTTAACATCCTCATATTCCCATGTTGCATCCTTAGGACCGTAACATTTCCACTGTACCTTTACCAGTCCTATTGCTTGATTCCGGAGTAGCTTGACTTTCCAATCCAATATGCATAACGATTGAACTCAGAAGTATCCTTCTTGCTCCACCTGAATCACATTCCAATCAATGACATGATTACCATCAAGTACATACTTTTTAAGCAATGATACATGGAATACATTATGAATACACATTAATGCAAGTAAGGAAAGCATGTATTCTATAGGACCAATCCTCTATAGGATTTCAAACGACCCACAATAACAAGTTTCCAACTTTGAACATTTTCCCAACTTCAGAGAACTTCTCTTGGTCTTTACTTTTAAGAACACATGGTCACCCACTTTGAACTCTATGTGATTTATTCCCTCATCAACATAACTTGTCTTCCTATCATGGGAAACCTTTAAAATATGTTTTATTCTCACCATCTTCTCTTCCATTTCCCTGATTAATTCTAGTCCAACTATAGTTTTTTTTGCTGGGTTGTCCTAGCTCACTGGTGTGTTGCACTTTCTACCATAAAGTGCCTCAAATGGGCTCATATTTAGAGATGCTTGATACCCATTATTATAAGAAAACTCCACCAAATGAAATTAATCCTCCCATTTGGATGGTTTATCCATCACATACATCATCAACATATCTTCAATCACTTGATTCACCCTCTTTGTTTTACCATCTAACTTTGGATTATAGGTTGTGCTAAAGTTCGGATTGGTCCTAAATCCTTTGAATAATCCTTTCCAAAAATTTGATGTAAATGTTGGATCTCTGTCATACACAATTGTCTTAGGTATACCATGTAGTAAAACAATTTCTCTCCTATAAATATCATCAATGATGGCTACGTTGTGAGTGAGATTTACTGGAATAAAGTGGGCAGCTTTAGTAAGCTTATCTACCACCACCACCATGATGGAATCATGTTGTTTGGTTTTTCTCGAGGGCTTGGTGATGAAATACATTATTACAACTTCCCATTTCCACTTAGGAATGGGTAATGGTTGTAGCAGACCAATTGGGTGTATGTGCTCACCCTTGACTTTTTGACATTCCAAACACTTGGAAATAAAATCAGCAACATCTTTCTTCATACCTGGCCAATAATATTGGCTCTTGACAGCTGCAAAAGTTTTCTTTTAACCTGGGTACCTAGCATAAGGAACATTATTCATTTCTTTTAAAATCAGATTTTCCAATTCCTAAAAATTTGGCACATAAATTCTTCCTCTATACATGAGAATTGCATCCTCTTTTAACTCAAAATTCTCAATTTTTTGCTGCAAAATACCTTGTTGTAATTTTTCCTTTAATTCCATGTATTGTAGGTCTGATTTTGCAGCCTCTAAAATTCTGTCTTTCAAATCTGATATGTACATGCTAATGGTTGTAGCATGCATCTCATGCAATATCCTGTTGTGTGCATCAACCACCTTGTTCTCTTTACCCTTTATATGATTTATATCAAATTCATACTCACTGGGGATTTCTAACCACCTATTTTTTTTTTTTGGCATTTAGAGTTAGTTGTCCAAATAAATATTTCAAACCACTATGGTCTACCGTCAACCGAAATATTTTTCCCATGAGGTAGTGTCTCCACATATTCAAGGAATGTATTATAGCTTCCAATTCCAAATCATGAGTAGCATAGAGCCTTTCATGCTATTTTAATTTCCTTGATTCATAGCACACCACATGTCCATTCTAACTAAGAACTCCACCAAGAGTGCATACAATGAATTCTTCATTTGGATATAAACAATCTTTAATATTGGAGCACTTGTTAGTAAATTCTTCAAGTGTTGGAAACTCCTTTCACAATCTAATGTACATTCAAACTTCACACCCTTATTTTGCAAGGAAGTGATTGGGTGTGCAATATTTGAGAATCCCTCAATAAATCTCCTATAGTAACCTGCAAGTCCCATGAAAAATCTCACCTTAGACACATTCCTTGGTGTCATCCATCCATCAATGAACCTTATCTTTTATAGATCCACTGCTATCCGTTATTCTAAAATGATATGCCCCAAATAGTGAATTTTCTTCTGGTAGAATGGGACCTTGTTCAATTTGGCATACAACGGATGCTCCCTTAATACATGTAAAACCATCCTCAAGTGTTGCTCATGATCTTCATCATACTTAGAGTATATAAGGATATCATCTAGGAAGATAATGAAAACTTATCTAAGCATTCTCTAAAAATACAATCATTAGACACATGAAGACAACTCGTGCATTTGATAACCCAAATGGAACCACTATAAACTCATAATGGCCATACCTAGTTCTTAAGGCTATCTTGTTGATGTATTCTTCTTTAATTATCACATAATGATGACTTGAGGTCAATCTTAGCGAATATTTGAGCATCTTTCAGCTGATCAAATAGGTCATCTATCATTGGCAAAGGATACATGTTCTTCATAATTACCTTGTTCAATTGCCTGAATTCAATGCAAAGTGTGAATGTTCCATCCTTTTTCTTCACAAATAATATTGGGGCATCCCAAGATGACACACTTGGGCATAGATACCCCATCCTTAGAATCTCTTCAAGTTGCATTTCAATTCCTTCAGTTCTGGTGTACTCATCCTGTAAGGGGTCTTAGTTATTGGGGATGCTCCATGCATCAGATTGATGGAGAAATCAATATCCATATTGGGTGGAAATCCTAGTATTTCTTTAAATACATCTTCAAACTCTTTGAAAACTGCATAATATTCTATACTTGGAATATTATCTTTAGTTGTCTCTTCCATATGTGTTGCTAATATTTGACACCCTTTCCTAAAACTTTTCTTCAGCTTCAAGCTTGAAACTTCTTTGATGGTTACTTCCCTGGGAATTCCCTAAAATATCCTTAAGTTCCCTTCCTCATCCAAGCAAGTAAATGCCTTATTATAACAATCTAGGATAGCATGATGCTTGTACAACCAATTCATACCAATGAGGAAATCATATGATCCCAAAGGTATGATATTTAAATATGATCTTCTTCCCAGTCCATTCATGTTCATTGGACATGCCTTAAAAATTTCATTAATTTTCCTTTTAGCTCCTGTAGCTAGCTGCACTAACCAAGTTTTTCCAATCTTGCTTCTTGTAAATTGAAATCTTTCCACCATCTTAGTATCTAGACAACTATGACTAGGTATTGAATCAATTAAAATAGCAATGGGTTGGTTATTGATATTACCTTCCACTTCAATCATATGTGACTGAAAATCAACTTTCTTGTTATCCAGAGCTGCGTAGATCCTAGGTACATTTTTGCCCCATGTCCTCCACTATTTCAGCTTGTTGTGCATTCTGAAAAATCCTCACTTTTGCACCTCTCTGAGGGAAATCTCTATACATATGATCTCTCCCACAACCCCAACATTGAATAGGTGGTTTCCTTGGTCTTTGCACCATTGTCTCAGACATCTTGGGTTCCTTAGGAGTTGGTTGTCCTTGAGAATTATTTCAGAAGAATGGTGGCTTTGTTCCCTTCCTCCTTTGTTCCATATTTCTCTTCTTCTTTTATTCCCACGCATTTTGGAAAGTTGGTCTTCCGCTATGTTGGTCATAAAGGAATTTATCTCTCATTATGGTTTCCTCTAGTGTCTTGGGATCATCACACTATATCTTGTCGTTGATAAAGGATGGCATCCCACTCATGATGTACCTTTGAATCTTAATTTTTTCATCCTTGAGGAAAGAAACATATTTTAGTAGCTCTAAGAACCTCCTTTCATACTCATCTATGGTCATACTCCCAAGCTTGAGTTCAAAGAACTCCTTCATCTTCTTATCATAGTATCGTTTGGTTAAGTACTTCTTTTGAAAATACCTTTTGAATTCTCTCCAAATAACCTTTTTCTCATCACTATGTTGCACTTGCACAAATTGATCACACCACATTGATGCTTTTCCTTTGAGTTGATATATGAAAAGTCTTCCTTTTGCATGTGAAGAGTAATTATGCAAATGAAAACACTTTCTCGTGCATGAAAGACAGATATCAACACCCTCATCCTTCTTGTGTTCACCATCAAATGTAGGTGGTTTTATTTTATTCATTTCTCCCTGTAGCTCATCCACCCCAGACTTCTTATTATGCTTCCTGGCAGGGGATGGACTTGAACTACTGTGTGTTCTTCTAGTTGAATGCCTTGGACAGTGATGGTGATTCCTACCAACACTGTTGGTTCTTCTCCTCTCATCATGAGACTGGTGACTCCTTGATTTTCTTGACTCGGTCTCTTTATCCATCTTCTTCTCTATTTTTTCCAAGCTTTGCATTAACTTGATATTAAATCCTTCTTGCTACTCATTGAATTTCATAATCTTCTCGTTATCATGTTTATAAATTTGGACATCCTGTTGCAAAATTTTTATGGTCTCTACCAAGTTCATGCTCTCTTCCTTTCCGTCTTCTTCATGCCCATTGGATTCTGTTACTACAGCATCCAAACCCATACCAAATATTTTTTGTTCATCTTTATAATTGTAAGTTCCTTGGTAATCATCCATACCTTGGTTTATTGATCTTCCTACTAAATTATGCTCACGTCGAATGATGTTCTTGGTTCTGCAAAATGTGTATGAAACATGATTTGTAAGGCTACAAGAATTTAACAAATCCATCATTTTATACAACATCTTGGTCTTCATAGTTTTATCAAAAATAATTAATTTTTTATTTCTTGTGAATTCTTAATATCTTTTTTTATACATTCTTGAGTGAATACATGGACTCTGCTGTACATAAATCCTCATGACTAATTCTTGTATCCCGCTTCAAAATATTTGAGAAAGAATACTATTAATGGCATGACAGGGAAGAGAATTTTGTTACCTCGAGCATCCTAGCTTCGCTACTCAGCCCCCCCCCCCGACTATCTTTGAATTAGATCTTGATCGTTAAAATATTTCACCATGGGTCTAAGGTCTTCATTCTTCCCTTAAACTTTTGCGGCCTCCAAAATACACTCTCGCATTCTGTTGCCCTTAACTTGCTCCCATACTTAGAAGCTTTTCTTAAGTTTATCGCGGCTTCATCAGGGATGATTTTAAGGATGGAAATTTATTTTAAAATGTAGAAACCTTGGCGAATCTTACTAATCCTTCATATGCCAACTATAAATGTTTGGCAATATTTTTGTAAAAATATTCAAATTTCTAAGGATTTTATATAGTTAGTATAAAATTTTGGCGATTTTTAAGGTAAAATAATTTTATAATTTGGGTGAATCATTTTTAGAATAACAAATCTTTTTTTGGGAAAAACAATGGAAAATTAGCCCAAGAGTGAAATTTAACCCCTAAATCATCCATGGGTTTCATGAGTCCATTTCATTCATGTTATAACTTCCTGCTCCTCCAAAAGGCACTATGGTGTTCCACCGTATCCATTATACACCTTTACTTATTCATTTTCTCTGAGATCTCATCGTGGGTTTGCGGTCATTTTCTTATGCTTCATCACCTCCATGATATCCTTCACACCCGTGAAGTCTTGACACTTAGTGAAATTTCAAAATTTCACCACGGGTTTGGGTGATCCCATATTTCTTTTGCTTTTAGAACTCCATCCACCCATCAACTAGACCAATCCTTAGGACTTAGCCGATTTTCCACTTCTTACTTCGGGTTCGCAGGTCCATGGGGATACCATACCTCTTTCCATATTCCCAATTCTCTTAGCACTCCACGATAGTCTTAACACTTCAACAAATTCCAATATCTTACCACCCTTTCATGGGACTAACAGTTGGCCTACCACATGGCTCCACATCACCTTCCAACTGTCATCCCATCCAACATGTACCTTCCACCATGGAAATACACATCTTTAGTCTACCACATCAGTTGACACATGGCCTCCACGTCATGTTGATGTCATCGTACAAGAAAATACCCAATTTTTTCTAATTTTGCTTACTTCTAAAATCACCCAAATTTGAAATTTCTTTCTCGGATTGCCATTAAAATTTCAAGATTTTAATTCTTGGTTCATTTCTTTCATGACTCATGAATTCTACACGAATTTCCACCACAAAATTGGGGAATTTTTCGCAAATTTTATCATGGGAATTCTACAATTACTTATGTGGTCACCATTAGAGATTGTAATTAAGCTTGATACAACCAAATAGGGGTTTGTACATATGAATTCGACCCCCTAATCTTCAAATTCACCTCTTGCGCATTGAATTTGTCTTTAATTTCTCTGTGAAAATTGGGGCTTTTTCCCAATTTCGCCTCAAATTTGTCATGGGCACCTTGGCTACTCTATAACTTCAACTTTCGGCCATATACAGGCCCAAATATGCTCAATTAGAGACTCAATTTTCTTATAATTAATTATTGGGCTTAGTTCTTCCAAATTATTTGCAAAATTCCTTTAATTTCACTACAATAATTTTATTGAACAGTTTGCAGACATCTTATGACATTCTATCAAGTAGTTTTCTTGCATAGTCTGCATTTTCAGTTCTGCACTCTGTTAATCGACCCATATAGGCTCAATATCGAAACCGGAGCTCTAATACCACATTGTAGCATCCCCAAATCCTTGTTGGGAAATGCCACACGAAAATTCTGAACTCTGATACTAATTTAATTCATAAAAATACTTTGCAAATACACAGATTCATAAAAAATAATAACATAAATGTACACACACCTTACACAGGAAAAACCCATGAAAATAAATGCATAAATATTAACATAGCACATAAATTAACACACAATTGACACTTATATTTGATAAAAAGAACACCAATTGTGTGCATACCTTCCATGTTCCTCCCAACCTTATACCACACCACTCTTAAACTCTCAGCAGCGGGTCACCCTCGAGCAAGGGATAAACTCCACCCGAGTAAGGAAATCATAACTAGGATAATGTCTCTCAGAAAGCATACAACTCGGAATTAGGTGCCAACTCAAACTAACATACTACAGTCTCTCATTCCCCACATGGATGTCCCACCCCAGGAAGTGTGCCCCTTCTCTACTCAACATTCGTTCGACTACCCCACTTACCTTCCGGGGCTTCAACAATAGGCCGAACAGGAAGTATCAGATCCCTATAGTTGCAGCTTGGCACCTTGAGAATCAATTCCCCAACAATTCTCCCCCTGGAGAGAATGCTCACGAGCTTGACAACCTGCTTCTTCAATGTCCTACGGGTCTGACAACTTGCCTCTTCAATCCAATTCCAACGTTCTCCCTGGTAAAGGTACATGGATGATAATGGAAGCATGAAAGTCCCCCATGACAATAATGTGGTGAGGTTCGAATAATCATCCCCCTCGTGGTTATATGAGCTAAATTCCCCAAAACTTATGTGCATGTTCCCAACTTGACACTTGTCATTTTGGAAAGTGCATTGGCCACACATGGGTTCTCTCACATGGTGATACGTTTCTTCATAGGGACTTAGGATAAAATGCATTATCCCCTACTTTAGACTTTAACTTTAGGAATATTGATAAAATATTCCTTTTTGGCTTAATCCCCCTTAGTTTATCTCCTTTTCTAGACTCTTAGCCCCCCCTTTCCATTCTAGTGGGGTTTAGCCCCCCATATTCTTTTACATGGTTGGTTTGCAACAGTGATGTGTTTTCATTAAAACTGAGTGTGATTACATTTACAAAAATAGGCTCACTGGCCTTTCAGTGTCTCGATCACCATCCTAATAACCACATAGGAATTATGGCCTCAAAATACATATATACAAAGGCACTCTAACCTCCAAGTTTCCTGGATCACCAACCTATATGTACAATTGCAATATATTTATAGTGAGCTTCAGCCTAGGGGTATTGCAAATTTTCTTTGTATCTAGCCATGATTTCATATAGTCGCACCATTGAAGTTCACCCATCACTCTAAAATTGTATCGTAGTTCGTTGAGACATCAATATATCACATTTTCCTGCCCACTGTGACAACTAATCTCATGTGAAACTTCAACCATATTTATATTGTTGATACCGTTGGATTCAAGGGGATGGTTATCATGTGATGGAGCCATTCCCTGCCACCTGAAATCTATATACGAGATTTATTTCATTCATGAATTTTCTCATAAATAAGAAGAATATTGATAGTAGAGTCTATGGGGATAAAATTATCAATGTAGTAGAGGAGGATAAGTCGGGTATGGAATATTTGTAGGGATTGCTTTGAATGCAAGATGTCTTGTTTAGTACTTTTAAAATTATTTTTTATGTCTTTTGTGCAATGGGAACCTGGAGGGAGGGACTCGGGAGGATTTCCAAAATTAAAAAATACATCCTAAACTGCATATCAATCTAAGAGACATAAACAGTTGATCAATTTCCATGTTTACATTTGTTGATTGAGGGTTGGGGTTCAATGTTCCTTCTTGTGGTTTTGTTGGGTTTTGGTTGTCTCCAGGTTCCATGCTAAATGAAAGGGATGCAATTTATATAAACTAGGTTGATTTTTTAATTAACTTTGAAAATTACAAATAACATGAAATTAATATAGTTTAGGAAATGAAAAAAACAAGAAATCAAATGTGAATAAATATCTATCTTTCCCCGGAGACGACATTAGGATCATTTGGACACTTCGTCAACAATATCCAAGTGTTCAATTGGCTCAATTCTTTCACAAACCCCTGGCGCGATGGTGGAATGGGAAAAAAAATGTCTACGAGCCATTTTAATCGGGCCGAATAGGAACACGTGCATGTTCCTGTCGAGGAGCCTATGTGGAATCCTAGGTGGTGGTTCAGGGTTTGTCGAGCCTGACACATCAAGAACGCATGCACATTCTCAAGAATGTGCATGGGATCCAGCTTGAGTGCGTGAGTGCTCTCCCCATTGCCACATTTTTGTCCATCAACTTCATGCACATGCTCATATAGACTCACATATATTAATAAAAATAGCATCACAACTACAAACCATTAGACAAAAAGAGTATGGGGGTTAGGAGTCCATAAGAGGGAAAGGTGAGGGGGATAGGAGGCCTAAAAAGGGGCTTAATTGCAGAAATAATATTATATTCCAAAGGAAAAATCATATGATCATTTTAACATAAGTTTGGAAAAGGTTCCTGTTAAATTTTTAATTAAAATAAAGTACCAAGGCAAGTGTTTCTCTTCCCTAGGTGCCTAAGGGGGAGAAAGTGCCAAATGTGGGTCCTAGTCATTTAATTTGTGAGATGCAAATTAAAAGGTGACTTTATGATTAAAGTGAGGGTGAGTGAAGAGACACCAAATCTCATCCACCCATCTAATCTAATCTCAGCCGTTAGATTAGAAAACCCCTCACCTTCCCTCATGAGGTCGACTTGGGAAAGAGGGCGCACCCATTCTTGGGTAGTTGAAGCATTCTTGTTGAGAGAACAAGAGGAGTTCAAGCATTCTTGTTGAGAGAACAAGAGAGAGCAAGAGAGAGGTTGAGCTGAAGAAAAGAGACAGTAGCTGCAATTTCTGGGAGTATTGGCATGCATTCCAAGGCTGCCGAACAAGCATTTAGTGGCACAGAAATTGAGTCTTAGCAGAGTTTTGGCACGAATTTTGAGACAGTCCGTACAACATTAATTGCTGGGACAGCCGTACAGTTGTACGGATTTCTAGTTCAGAAATCGAGGAGCAAAGCTACAGGAATGTCCAGATAAGTTTGTGTAAATATCTAAAGATGAATATGCTGTAAAAGAATTTCTCAGAAGCTCATAAATAATACAAAGCCCTCTCTC
>ML793709.1:95392-118189 GCA_009831015.1 Picea engelmannii
GTTAAATTTTTAATTAAAATAAAGTACCAAGGCAAGTGTTTCTCTTCCCTAGGCACCTAAGGGGGAGAAAGTGCCAAATGTGGGTCCTAGTCATTTAATTTGTGAGATGCAAATTAAAAGGTGACTTTATGATTAAAGTGAGGATGAGTGAAGAGACACCAAATCTCAGCCACCCATCTAATCTAATCTCAGTCGTTAGATTAGAAAACCCCTCACCTTCCCTCATGAGGTCGACTTGGGCAAGAGGGCGCACCCATTCTTGGGTAGTTGAAGCATTCTTGTTGAGAGAACAAGAGGAGTTCAATCATTCTTGTTGAGAGAACAAGAGAGAGCAAGAGAGAGGTCGAGCTGAAGAAAAGAGACAGCAACTGCAATTTCTGGGAGTATTGGCATGCATTCCAAGGCTGCTGAACAAGCATTTAGTGGCACAAAAATTGAGTCTTAGCAGAGTTTTGGCACGAATTTCGAGACAGTCTGTACAACATTAATTGCTGGGATAGCCGTACAATTGTACGTATTTCTGGTTCAGAAATCGAGGAGCAAAGCTACAGGAATGTCCAGATAAGTTTGTGTAAATATCTGAAGATGAATATGCTGTAAAAGAATTTCTTAGAAGCTCATAAATAATACAAAGCCCTCTCTCACTGGTTTTCCCCTTGTGGGTTTTTCCAGGGTCGAAGTTAGACCGAAAATCTTTGTGTCTATATTTTCTGAGTTTTGCATATTGCTGATATTTTATTTCTGCATTAAAAACGATGTTCAGAATCCTCATGTTTTAGTTCTGAAGTATATTTTCTGTTAAGTTTTTTATATGCTGAAACAGTGCTATAACATATGCTGAAACACCACTGTAACATATGCTGAAACAGTGCTGAGACATATGCTGAAACAATGCTGTAACATATGCTGAAACACCACTGTAACATACGCTGAAACCGGGCTGAGACATATGCTGAAACAGTGCTGAAACATATGTTGAAACAGTGTTGTAACATATGTTGAAACACCACTGTGACATATGCTGAAACACCACTGTGACATATACTGAAACAGGGCTGAGACATATGTTGAAACACCGCTGTGACATATGCTGAAACAGTGTTGTAACGTATGCTGAACCAGTGCTGAAACTGGAGTTTCGGCATTTAAATTTGGTTGAAAAATCAGCGAGACTGAAACTGGGTTGGGATATTGAAAAATTAACAGTTCCAAAGTGGTTCTTTGAATGCCAAGTGGAAAGTAAGGTCCATGCATATTTAAGCCCTATTTTTTATTGGAATGGGGAATTATTCCATTCATTCTTACCCATTGTACCTTATCTATAATATTGTACTTTCATGTACCAAATATGTACCTTTGTACTAGTTTCTTGTTGAGCTAATCCATATCTTTGTTAAGTTGTTTCTTAATTGTTACGATTGAATTGAGTTGAGGGTGAGCTATGAAAGCTCTGTAACCCTATTTTGTCTATGAATCCCTTGAATTCTAAGTGAATTCTATTGTGGATTCGGAGCATAATATTCATTGGGTTTCCTTGAGGAAGGCTAGAACCCTGGAGTGAGAATTATTTGGGTGGTTACCCAAGGTGTGAAGCTTGGAGGGTGCCTAGAGACTCTTGAATGTAGCGAGAGTTCCTGGAGCCATAGATCTCTAATAATTTTTGGTCGGCTTGTATTGGGGCCCTGGAAGGGAAGTGGGATAGCCTGAGGGACCACGATGCAGAGAAGGGGGTACACTTCCTTGGGTTGTGCAGTCTAATGGGGAATGGGAAGTTGCAGGTTGAAATTGTTGCTAGAGTTTGGTACCTTAGCTAGAAAGCACATGCACTATTTGTGAGACCTTAGCTTGGCTTAGGAAGCATTTTCCATTTTGGAGTCATAGTCCCATCTCGGGGGTGACTTGTTGTTGAGAGAGCTAGAACAACAATGTCTATGGCTAGGTGGAACATCTGAGGTCTATATCTAGTTGGTACCATTCACACGAGATAAGTTTTATGTTTATGGTTTTATGTGATTAATGTTATGATTATCTGGTATACATATGTTGTTTATGGCTATATGTGTTTATGCATGTTTGTATTGTTGTTCTAGTTATGTTTTGTGTTGCATATCATAGTAGTATGCATTATGCATTCATGACTTGATAAATTTGGTGAAGAATTATACCTGGTACTCTCTCTCCACATAGCCCACGCTTGGTACTCAAGAGTCTCTACCTTGGTTAGTCAAGAGTACCTTGGTGAAGAATTATACCTGGTAAGGTCATCCAAGGTTGTAAATTTGGTATTAGAGTAGAACGTGTAAATTTCAACATGTGGCAAGGCTAGGAATGTGTAATTACTTCACTAATTGTAGTACAGAGTTGTTAAATTATGGTAAATGCAAGCTAGGTTTAAAGAAAATTTACAATTACAATGTGTAGAAAGCCAAAATTATATTAAGGTGGCTCATCTTTGAGATGGGTGCATTACATATTATGAAATTGTAGGTGCAAAAATCCAAATTCAAGCTAAGATGGAGGTTAGATAAAAAAAACTTGGGTGATAGGAATTAAGAGAGTACTAGATTTTAAGATATACACTACTATGGTAAAGTAACAAATAACACTGAGTCTCCTTTGCACTGACTCTTCTTAAAGGGGAAGCTATGTTGTGGTGGGTAAACGAAGAAACTAAATTACAAATCACCTCCATGCAAGTTACGTGGGAGATGTCCTAGGAAACCTTATGACTTAATACATGTCAAAAAATACAAACACCAATAGGTAGGTGCATTCCATACAGTTAGACAGAATGGAAAACCAAAGCTTATGTGAAAGAATTATTTGTATTAGCTCATCATGTGGATTATATGATAGAAAACAAATGACAAATGGAATGTAATACCTTGTAAGTTGAATTAAAGTAATAAATAATAAATAAATGATTTTAAAATAAGAAATAGTTAATAATTATTAAAGTAAAAAAGATAATACTAAATAATAACAAAAAAAACTAATAAATTATATAAAAAAAAAAATTACCAGAAAGAAATTAAAGGATATGCTCAATCAAGAAAAGATTAAAAGTTGTATAATCATTATGTTGATGACAAATGGAAACATGAAGAATTCTATGAATGTAGATTCTACTACTAGTTAGAAGCTAGCATAGATAATTAAAGGATATGCTCAATCAAGAAAAGATTAAAAGTTGTATAATCATTATGTTGATGACAAGTGGAAACATGAAGAATTTTATGAATGTAGATTCTACTAGTAGTTAGAAGCTAGCATAGATAGTTGATTTCATAGCAAGGAGGAAATCTTGATATGAAAGGATATGCTGTACATCTTTTTCTTGCCCTATTACAACCTTTTTAATGCAACAGCAATATAATACAGAAGGCCCCTTCTATTTTGGTTGGCTGGAGGAAATGTAGATATAATTTTAAGGGTGTGAAGAATTGGTGGATCCACACCCTTATCCTCGATCCCAAAGCCTCGTGAGTGTTTTTTCACACCAACTCTCTCTGTTTTTTCTAGCCTAAGGCATGTTCTATGCTTATATGCCAAGATGGCAGAACTTCATTACAATGTTTAGGATAATGTTAAGAAATAAGCAAATTTATCAGCTTTTCAGGAAATTCCAATATAATTTACTTAATAATAATAATAATAATAATTTATTTTTAAGGTCAATCTCTTAAGAGGAAACACATGTTCTTAACCATTAGGCCCACTCAGACTGTATAGAAGAAAGAAAAAAATGTTATTATAGAAGAAAGAAAAAAAAATGTTATAATACAATGCAAATTCGATATGCTATGGCAAGTGCAGTAGCCAAGAATCGACTAGAAATGGTTATAAATTGGTTATCTCTACCCATCATATCATAAACAACTATTATTAGAAACAATTAAGCATAAAAGGGCCTAGCTGGGTTTGAACTGGTGACCGATCAGTGCCTGAATAATAGGATTGTGTACCTTCACCCATAAATCTAAATATTAGGTGCATTGGAAAGATGCCACCTCATAGATAAGCTCCAATACTATTTTGATGATTTTGGGTAGGCTTCTGTATCCATGGCCCCAGTGCAGCAGATTGCATAGATTGTTTTCAATCATAGGATCTAACAGAGGATCTTGGAACTGTTTTGAAACAACAACCCAGGCCACAGAAGAAAATTCTATAACATTAGATTCACAAATATGATCCAAGATTTCAAGGCCAAGAGCTTGAACAGTTGGAATTTTGCTCTCAATGCAAGCCTGAATCCAGGTTGAAGCCCAACCATCCAGTAGAATATTGGAACTGTTTTGAAACAACAACCCAGGCTGCAGAAAAGTCTATAACATTAGATTCACAAAGATATCCAAGATTTTAAGGCCAAAAGCTAGAACAGTTGGAATTTTGCTCTCAATGCAAGCCTGAATCCAGGTTGGAGCCCAACCATCCAGTAGAATATTGGAACTGTTTTGAAACAACAACCCAGGCTGCAGAAAAGTCTATAACATTAGATTCACAAAGATCATCCAAGATTTCAAGGCCAAGAGCTAGAACAGTTGGAATTTTGCTCTCAATGCAAGCCCGAATCCAGGTTGCAGCCCAACCATCAAGTAGAATAGAAGCACCATTTGAAAGGCCACTATCCATCGACCACGTGGGTTAGAATTTGTTTTGGCGGGAGAAATGAACACTTTGTACATAGCGTAGTTTAAATGTTTGATTTTTTGAAATTTTTATGGGCATATTTTCCAATCAATTTTTATTGAAATTTGGTCAAAAATTGTTGAAAATTCAGATTTCAGTGATTGAGTCTGTATAATTAGAATACTTTGGAATTTTTTCATGGTACTAAAATCATTTATATATTAAAAATATAACTTAAAGAACAGAAAATGATGATTTCACCGAAACCTATTTCACCAAATTCAGATGAAAAAATTCAAAAAGTCATATATTTAGACAATATATACTGATACATCTAACCTTTTTAGAATTTTTCTACTACTTCAGAGTCTGCTTGATTCTCTGAAAACAATATGATCTACAATATTTAAACAAAAATAAACTATGAAGCCCTAAAATAAAACCTATGATTCATTCTCACAACCTACTATGATGGCAACCATCAGTTTAATTTAGTTTAATCTTGATTGCTCTGGTTTCTTCCATGTTAAAATCGTATACCTTCTCGTCTGATCTGGTTTCATATTCCTGAGCTGCCCTATTAAAGCAAAAGCGCTAAATACTTCGTATTCTTGAGCCGCCCTATTAAAGCAAAAGCACTAAATCTAAAAGCGTTGGCTTTTAAGAAATTTAAAATTTACGATGTAGGGTGTGAACGAAATAAATTGGCTGGGTGACAACTCCTTGGATAATGACACGTGGAATGCACTCTACCTTTTGTCACCATGTAGAGTCATCACAATTGAGTATTTGAAGGGTTTTTTAGTTATGTATTTGAAAAATGTTTTTCCAAATCATTTTATATATTGGAATTGTTTTTTCTAAATCAAATAATTTTTCTTGTATTGGAATTGTTTTTATATATTGGAATTGTTTTTTCTAAATCAAATAATTTTTACTTGTATTGGAATTGTTTTTCTAAATCATATTATGTATTGGAACCCTTTTTCATGATGATTTTGTTACTGGTTGAGTTTTGTTACTTATTTTGGAATATATTAATGAATTTTTTTTCTTTCTAAATTTTAATTATTTTTAAATATGGTATGATAGGGAGTTGTTTTTCTTAGGGAGGTGTACGATGTTACACTTTAGTGATTATTTTTCTCTTGAATCAATCTGGTAAACATGTATGTAAACATTCATGACAACTTATTAATAATGGTGTGACTTAATACATTAGAGATGAGTGAGTGATTGAAATTTTGTAAGATAGATTTATTGTGATTATTGGTTGAACTTGTTCGTGATTGAAATTGTGTAAGATAGATTCAATGTGATTATTGATTGAACTTGCTTTGAGGATGTTGCATCTTAAAGATGGGAAGAATAATAATAATATGAATTGTTCAACTTGAAACAAATAGTGCCACATTGACCGAGATCTCTTCTGTATGCACTAATGCTTATTTATCATGTTATACAACAATGTTCACTAGGAGTTAACAAGCTAGATAATTAATGCAACAAAATAATGTAGTATCTATTGGAATAAATGGCATTCATGTAGAAAATCAGTGATTGCATTATGGATCTATGTTTTATGCCTGCATCTAGTTTTATTTTATTATTTGCATGCACTATTAGTGACAAAGAAAATGACTGTTGTCTAGATTGCAAAATCACATACCTATGGTCTCATAGATAATTTGTGGAGCCATACCATGAGACAATATATTTGGCAATATGATTAGTGGTAGTTATAAGGAGGTTGGAGTCTTGTTTGGATTTATAATATATTAACCAAAGCTTTCCAATACTCAAACCACCTGTCATTTTGGAGCAATTAGGTGAGTTGTCGGAGGTGTTGAGCACATCCTCGCAACTTCTTCGGGTGCAATACATGTGACTCAGTATATAATACTCCTAGGCCAAACCCTAGTTGTACATTTAACTGTAAATGTTTTATAGGATGGTGAGCTAGGTTGTTATAGGCCAGAAGGCTTATGTGATTATTACGTCAGAGAACCTAGATGTTAAAGGCCAGTGAACCTATTTTTGTAATATGTAAACACTCATATTATTAATGAAATCACATCGCTGCATGCATACTGTTCCAAAAAAGAGTATGGGGGGATAAACTCCACTAGAAAGGGAAAGGGGGGGCTAAGAGTCTAGGAAGGGGCTAAGCTAGGGGGATTAATCCCAATGGAATATTATAATATTATTCCTTAAAGCTAAAGTAATGGATATTATTATATATCCTAAGTCTCAAAAGTAAGGAAAAGGGAGTCCCTTGGAGTGTCAAGTGTATTAAAAGACACATGCATATATAGAATTGGGGATATAGTGTGAAGGGGATCCTTTGGAGGAGGGATTATGGATTATTATGTTCAGTATTGATTGTTCCTTCACGGAGGAAGTTGTGGGTCGTACCAGACGATACTGGACTGTGACGAAGAACATGTACTTGTATTGTTAGCGCCAGAGCTGGATTAAAGAAGGGGTTGTCAAGCCATATTACAAAAGAAGCGGGTTGTCAGGCCCATGAGTAGTTCTCTGGGAGAGAAAATACTTGGAGTTATTCCCTGGTGCATTGGGCAATAGCTACGCGGTTCTGAGACTTCCTGTCTGGCATGTTGTTGAAGACCTAGAAGGGAAGTGGGGCAGTCGAGGGACTGTTGAGCATATAAGCGACACACTTCCTGGGGTGGGATAGGCATGTGAGGAATGCGAGACCGTAGGATAGTTGCAGCAGTTGGCACCTTGGATGGAACAATTATGTTGCTTATCAGACCTTAGACTGACTTAGTTTTCCCTTTTCCCTGGTAGATTTTAGCCCCAGCTCGGGGGTGACCCGCTGTTGAGAGTTATGAGCAGTGTGGTCTAAGGCTAGGAGGAACATGGAAGGTCTACATGCAGTTGGTGTTTATTTTACTAAGATAAGTGTCTTTTATGTGCTTATTTCAATCACTGTGTGTGTGCAATTATGGGTTTTCTATCATGGAATATTTATTGGTAAATTCTATATGAACTGTTATTGTTGCAAACATGTTGTTACTATTTCTGCTTAACTCTATTCATATGTAGAACTCGGTATTTAATTTAATGGTATCAGATTTTGTAATGCCGCAAGGCGTGTTCCAGCTCAAGGCTGGGAACGTTACTAGGGCATGTTGTTGAGTCCTTGTTAATGGGTACATTACAATTTAGTACCAGAGTTGTTAAGGAGAAATGATTTTTTGAGTGGTGTGTTTCCAGCCAGGTCTAAGGTTGGGGACGTCACAAATTGGTATCAGAGAAAAAAAATTGTATTTTTTTTCTGTAATGGGTACGTCATACAGTATAGGCTTGAATCAACACAAGAAAGTATGAAGCCACTAGGCAGAGTGCATTAAATTAGTGACACATGAGGAAAGAAGATTTGGCGCTTATCTCCCTAGACTTTTGTAGGATGCATCTTCTCTTCTTCTTCTCCCCTCTTCTATGTTTCTATACAAGTGATAAGAAATTAAATAGATTATGCATATGCATGGTCAAATATTAATATGCATGGATGATTGCAATATGCATAGTTGGTCCCTAAAACCTATGCCATGAAACTTAATTTGGACTAGGAAATACCAAAAGTCATAAAATACCCATAGATTTTTAAACATATGATAGGGAGTGTAGGATAGAAGCAACTATAACACACATTTGCTTATGTCCATAAAATATAGGCACAACTTCATGTCCACATATGTTTGTTATACCTAGAATGGGGATATAAATAAACTCATGTTTACAATATAACCTTGAATGATATTGATAGGAAATCCCATACTTTAGGGAAGCATAAGCAACTTATAATTAGAATAGTCATGATGGGATGATGGAACTCTTTTATACATTCCTTATAGCATGTTGGAGCTCATAATCAAATTAAGAAGATAAGGGGATTATGTTGACCTACACTGATAAGTACGGGATAAGATTCAAAATGTGTCTTATGTGTTTCCTTTGTGTCAGATATTATAGACTTATAAGCTTGGATATGGACATTAAGAAGAGACCATCATGTATGAAGCACTATACCATCACTTAATACACCAAACTAGATTACATAACTTGAGGAAGTAAAAAAGGCATTCACTATCAAACTTGATGTAAGAAAAACATAATTGATCAATTTGAGAGAATAGTGGTACAATTCCCTAAGAGCACACTTCAAATGAATTCAAAACAAGGAAATATAAGTACAGAGGGATAAATATTATAAGAAAGGAAATAAATTTTATAAGTTGATCCCCAATGTTAGCAATATATATCTAACTTATTAATCATTCCATCGAATTACCTTATGGATGAAGTAACTTGGCACTATTGAGGTATCACGCGAATGAGTAACCTAGTGGAAAAGTGATGTTGAATCACTGAAGTGTTCTTGGATAGGAAACATGATAAGAATCATGATAAGGTTTAAATAAGGATAATGCCTATTGGGAAGCAATTGTTGTCAATTAACCAATTGAGTTAAATGATTGGGAAAATGAAGTAGGCCATTTTAAGTAACAATAGAAGGTATGTTTGTTACAAGGAACATCTCTCTATGGCTAGGGTAAACCACAACAGATGGAAATGACTGCAAAAATAAACTCCCTTCTCAAGTATGCTATGAATACAAATATGCTAGCAAGACAAGATAAAAGGCCTACCTCATCCAAACGTTCGATGAAATCCATTGTTGAGCACTTAATCCAAAGCAATATACCTGCAACTAGTCCTCAACAACCAAGCAAAGCAAGCATATGGTGATATTATATAATGTTATCACATTCAATAGCATAATCCATTAATAAACATGACAAATACACCCATGGAATAATAATTCAATATATTTGCAAGATATCAATTGGATGGGAAAAGAGTATTTCTATTAATAAATGATCAACATAAGTGAAAATGTTACAAACTTCTGTGTCGGCACGGTTCGGAATAGAAAAACTAAGTTCCTTCCAGCTGGGCCTCCACCACTTCAATCCTCCACCAAAGGCAAGCTCATAAGAGAGGAACAATGAGGTTCTCAATCAATAAGGGAAGAGATTAGGGGCTGAACACTGTGTTTAGACTTAAAGGACAAAGGGATGAAGACTCAATATGAAGTAAATAATTCCTCCAGAGTAACTTTGCTCTCAAAGTTGAATTCTTTCTCCTCTTCCATAGCTCAGAATTGTCCCATTTATAGCCTTCAAAATGGAACTGAAGGGCCGATTCAGAACGTTTCTAGTATATGGAAGGCCAAGGATCATAGATCTCCTGTCGTGAAATGGAAACCCGACATTAATTTTCATTTTCTGGCACAAATCCCGATGTATGCGGGCTCTAGTGGAGCAGCCTATTTATACGCATGTTGTATAGTGTGCAAGATTCGTACATGTGGAAAAATGTTTATCTTTAGCTCTGGATCTTACAAATAGGGATGATAAGTCTGCATGGGGAAATGGAAAAAGGCCTTCTGGGAAAGATTGCATAGGGTGAGACAAATCTTGCTATAACAGATGCCCCCTAATATTTGAGGTCAGAGGAGTATCTGCGATGACCAAAATACATTATAAACAACCCAGAAGTGGAGTGGTAGGGAACCAGCTGGATGAACTCGTTTCTCATTACATTCTGCACTGACTTTGCATACATGGATTCCAATAGAATTAGACTGCAGATCCATGTGAAAATATACCAAACAAGTGTCTATGGCCAAGAATAGGAAAATACAAATGCGGTTACATGCCAATAGATGTCATAGTCACGAACAAGGCCCAGTAGAACCAGTCTCAAAACTAATCTGAAGATATCTTTATACAATGGAGTACAATCTGATCTCCCATGATCACTGAAGTCATATAGGTATTGGTCCAATGAAAAGGAGGCAACAAATCAGGAAAGTTGTGGCCACATAGTGATGTCTTCAAGTATTCTACACAAACTGCCAAAGGTGCAAGTCTACATCATGTGAATAAAGGAGTTGAGGTCGAACACAATGAGACATCATTTGATTACCGGTCAATGATGTATATCGTTAACAAACACGAGACAACCTACCGATAATGAAATTAGGTATCAAGGCACCGAGTACATTCTTACAAGTGTGAATAAAGGAGCTGGTGTCGAACACCTGAAGAATCCATCGATCATGAGACATTGATGTATTCCCAACTGTCGATGGCGAGAGAGCCTGCCACTATTGAATGCAAACCTCAAGGTACTCATAAGTATCTAGGTCTCGTATCCAGAATAAATGAGTTGAATTCGATGGAAGGAGACCCGATGACATGAGAGAATTAAGGCATCTCTCATTAGTCAACACGAGGTACAAAGCAGGAGTTTCATGATTTGGTGGAAATCGAACGAAGAACATGTTCACGAACCAATGACCCTGTGCGTCTTTTGCGTGTGCCAAGTGCAAGTGATACACGAAAAAGACCATTTGAGTAGCAGCCAATGATGAAAATTGATGACAAAGGTGAGGACACCACCAATAAGGCTAATGACATCCAAGACACTACACAAATTCCAATGTGTGAATAGATGTCTTGTCGTCGAACACAAGGGAAACCACATAGTCAATGACCAATGATGAAGTGTCGATTGTTGGGTTCAAGGTTACCTACCAATGATGAAAGTAGGGCCAGGGTGCACGATAGGACTACAATATCATGTGATTCTGAGACAAACTGAGGGTATGGTCGACATGCAAAGTCAAGAATTATGAGGAGTGGCAGACACAGGTTGATAGAATTCCTTTGAACAAGAGCATGAGATGTATGGAGGACTCTGGAAGCATAGACCCAATGATGAAACCAGAAGATGCAGGAGGCATCAATAAAACTCTTTATAGGGACTAAAAGAGTAACCAGTCGGTAGAGAAGACTCTGTAACGAGATCAACTTCCTAAGGCCATGCTAATCCCAAAATTATGATGGAAAATGGACTCAATAACTTTGTGCTTTGTTCAAAAGAAACACGATTGCTACCAATACAAGATAATACTCCCTTCCCACCCATATGTTTTTTTTTTTTCATAGACAAATGAATTCTATGATACAGAGGAGGAAACAAGTATTTCAAGTAAGCAAAACTAGTTCCAGCATTGGAACATACCTATGCTCAATGTAGGGAAAATGCATCCAGGAGATGGACACTCGGGGGGATGTTCCCTCCTAGGTATAGGGTGTCAAATTGCAAATTATATAAACAAGGATCTGCTTGGTTGAGGATGCAAAAATTGTTGAGGAAAACAATTTAGAATGCAAAGTGAGAACCGGTTATAGGCTCAATACTACAAGCAAGGGCATGAGATGCAATCACAACTTAACGCTAAAAAATGTCCTTTTTATGACTTTTAGTCTACTTGGTGTGAAAAAGGGATAAACTTGTGCCAAATAGACGTATTTTCAAATCCAATTTACGAGTGTGAAAGAGACAAGTTCACTCGACAATATTTTCACTTTTTGATAACAAGTCAGAAAAGAGCTTAACTGAGACTCACGGCCTTTCAAGTCCAATTTAACGAGTGTGAAAGGGACAAATCACTCGGAAATATTTTTTCTTTTTGAAGACGAGTTGGAAAAGAGCTTAAATTAAACTCAGTTGGGAGTCCTTGGGGTATAAGGTAGCATGTTTATGAGTGAGAAATGACGCTCAACATAAAGTCATGTACTTAGCTATGAGGGACTCCCGATCCTATGGAAAAAGTCTCTGCATGGGCACCAAATGTAGTAGGGGATCTAACTAGGGCACCCATGTTCGGTAAGTCTCTACCACTTAATAACGACACGACTTATAGTAGATGGAAGGCTCTGTGTCACAACAAATGGGTTCGTACCTAAGGCATAAAAGTGACAGTTATAGGATAATGCGAAAATGCATGATGGAATGGATATGTTGGGTAATAAAAATACCTGCCCATGGTGACGAACGACCTACATAACGTTGAAATCCACAAGAATCCCGGTTAAAACTATAAAAATCAACTCAATCCACCTTTATATTAGTCCATTAGGTGAAAAAATGGCTTAAAACTATAGAAAGTGGGTAAAAATAGTTTATAAATAGTAACAAAACAAAAAATTACTATACCATTTTGATTTTTTACCCAACTAGTGCAAATTGGACCAAAATACCTCTAAGATTCAAACGGTGATTGCGAGAGTGTCATGCAATGAAATCAACAACCGTCTAGACTAGGTAAATCTACTTCCCTTCCTCTTCATTTCTAGTGGATTAAATTTTTTAATTAGGTTCCAAATTTTTAGTAATTGAGGGTGCAAAATGAGACATTCAGTGTACGCGGGTTGTCTTCAATTGGGCCGCATATATGATGGGTTATATGCGCCTATGAAAACTACAGGGTGTGTATACCAAGCCCTATATGCGATTGTAATTGAAGCAGTGCATGTACATGCACACAAACAATGATTTTTAAGGATTCTAACTCAAATTTTGATTTGTCCTTGGCGGGATGGTTCTTGAATGGAGAGAAAGAGAGCACGAGGAGGTCGATGGTGCTGTGGATCAAGATCCGGGGGTCCAAATGGGTTTAAAGAGATGTGTCTTATATAAATTTTGGGCACTCAAAGGAATGAGGGCCTAGGTGAGGTTGCTTGAGATTCTTTTGGGTTACTCAGACCCTAAGAGTGAAAGATTCAACATCAATGGGAAACCATTGAGGATTCAAGTAGAAGATATCTACTTTTTGATTGGACTATCACGCTAGGGGGAGGTTGTAAACCTCAGATCATGGGGAGCAGGGAGCGGAATGAAAATAGAGGAGTATATCGATGCTCACTGTGTAGCAGGGACCTCGAAATTCAGGATTCAACTCCCTATCGAGGAAATAAATAATATTAGCCTGAAGATTATTGTCCTTGTATTAACCAGGATCACAGGTTCAACCTCCTTGCATCAAGATTCAAGGTCGCTCATGTTCTATGCAATGCAGTGTATGATACCCACAGTATATGATTGGTGTACCTCACTACTGGAAAATATGAAGAGCCAGTTGACAGAGTGCAAACAGGGGAGAAAGAGAAATTTTGGGTTTGCCTCTATCCTATGCAGTTTCTTCTTCGATTAGTTTCTAGGTTTGGGACCTAGAGTTGAGATTCTTCCTAGAGGACCTCACGATCAAGCCATGGCATGATGGACCGAGGTAATGAGGTGGTAGAGGGAAGTAGGGTGCCCACAACCTACAATGCAGATTTCTTCTTCTGGTGGCAGCGACAGGTCATCTCCCTAGATGACTATCCCTATGTAGGGATCGACTTCAGAGGGGATCCGGACATGCCACTCCCACTAAGGACCACCTACGGTGACATAGGTATGTCGAAAGTTTTTACAGATTTCATATTTTTGTATAATAGAACAAAAATATTTTTGGATGGTGCTTGAGTATTGACTAGATACTTGTGTAATGCAGATGTTTGTCCGCGATGGCCGGAAGAGTTTCCTCGACATCGATGGAGGAACCGGGGAGATGTGGCAGTGGGAGGAGAAGCTGAGAGAGTCCTACAAAAAGTGTAGGGCAACCTATCTCATTTGACTCAGAGGATTCCCATGGTTCAGGTAGAGGATCTTCCTAAAGCCATGCAAATGACAGGTGGTTGGTGTACCCAGAGCATGGGTATGACTCTTTAGGCGTCTCGAAAACGCCATGGTTTGTTACCATGACACATATCCGGTACCACAGGCGTAGATGTCGTGGATATTGTAGTACCGGTTGTATATGTATTGAGGGTATTAGCCCCAATTTTGTACTATAAACACCATATTTTTTGAATATATAAAAAGGGATCTTCGACTTTATTTATATTTTACAATGTGTATATTGATGAGATGGTTTTCTTTGCTTTAGTTATGTGACAAATGCCAATCTAAAATGAAATTAGAATAAGCATATGATACATGATTAGAACTCCTAGGAATGTGATAATAAGTAATAAAATCAAATTGTCATTCTAAAAGACGTACCCGTAGGAATCATCAGAGTAAAGTAGGATCACGTACACAGTAACTATCGTTCAACTGACATAACACTAACTGGGAATCCGGGCGAACCTCTAACGAGCGAATACCGTGTGAGATAGTGTCCCGCAAAAGTTATATAATGGCACTATATTCGACCACATTATTCATGGATGGCCCTAGGCATACGCCACCTAAAGACACCAGCAGACCCTCGGGTGAGTAAACCACCCAAGCGGCAGAAGCCAAGTTCTGTGTATGATGATTGGCTCTGTCTGCGAATCCTAGGTATACCGAAGACTCTGTTGACATCTTTCAACCAAGTGAAAACTCGATAAGCAACCCGAAGACGAAAAGAAAGGAAAAAGAAATATACACTAAATTACATTAGTATACAAAGAGTTCCACCCGATCTTGGGGCTCAAGCATAATATCTTTTCATGTAGAGCCCATTTTTGGGCTCAGCCAACATATTCCCTTCGTAATATTCTAACTCATTCGCTCATTTTTCTAGAACACATCGCATGATATAAGGACTGTGCCACATGGGTTTAAACTTGCCTGCCCCCAGTGGTTCCTTGGCTTGATCATACAAGAGGACCAAGTCACCCTTAGTGTACAATCGAGGATAGACAGACTTATCATACTAAACCTTGACATGTATTTTGTTCACTTCGATAGCCATAGAGGCGTCTCGACACTACTTGTCAAGACTCTCTAGGTGCACAAGGCGTCGATTGAGATCGGAAGTGTCAGGTAGGAGTGCAACTGCCAACTTGAGAGAAGGGATTTCACATTCAATAGGTAATATCGACTCCACACCGTGCACTAACAAAAATGGGGAAAAACCGGTGGCAGTCTTGACTGAGGTTCGATATGCCCAAAGAGCGGGATATAGCATGATGTGCCAATCAAATTTACTCTAGCTAACAGTTTTTTGCAAAATGTTCTTGAGAGACTTGTTGATGGCCTCTACTTGTCCATTTTCCTAGGGGTAATAAGGAGAAGAATGATCATGTCTAAACCCCAGCTTAGATGCTATCTCTTTCATCTTCTCGTTCTGAAAGTGACTGCCATGATCAGTGACATTCTCATTCGGGATACCGAACCAGGCGATAATTTGATTGAATAAGAAGAAGGGAGTAGTCTTCCCATCATATTTAACTATAGGCATGGCCTCAACCCACTTAGTAAAGTACTCGATGGCCATGATAATGTGTTGATTCCCCCCAGCTGAAGTTGGGTTGAAATCCACAAAATCCACCCCCCACTAGGTGAAGGGACCGACGGTAATGACTGGGTTAAGAGGGGTTGGACGCGAGCACATTTTCCGAGTGAAAACCTAGCAGGGGTGACACTTCTTAAACGATTCAATACAATCTTTAAATATAGTAGGCTAGAAATAACCAGCTCGCAAATATTTTTGGGATGTCACAAGCTCGGATAGATGACCACCACAAGCCCCACTGTGGCAATCATTCAGGACTAACTCGGATTCTCTGTGAGTTAAACAACGAAGCAAGATATTCTCTATTCCTTGATGATACAAAGTGTCATTGACGATAGTATAATTATTGGCTTGGTACCTTACACACCATCGGTCATCTCGTGAGAGATGTTGAGGGTACTTTAGAGTTTGGAGATAGAGAACAATGTCTCCATACCAGGGATCAGACGACTAGACAAGAAAAATGTGTTCATCTGCAAATGAATCAGCATGGATGACATCCTCTTCTAATTGTGGAAAGTCGAATATTAACTCTGCAAAGACTAGTGATTTCTTGGATTTCGTCGAAGCGAAATCGAGATCAAACTCTTGTAAAATGAAAATCCATTTATTATATTTTCCCCCTATGATACGCCTGGTAAGGATGTATTGAAATGGATTTACATTGGAAATCACAATAGTCTTGCAAAGTAATATATAATGACACAAACATTGGACTGCATGGACGAATGCCAAAGCTAGCTTTTCAACATGAGAATAATTAAGCTCAGGACCGACTAAGTTTGTAATGTCCCTTTCCAAATATGAGCTCCAGAGAGGAGGCTTAATGGTCTAAACTGCCCCATTAGACTATAGCCAGGGCCAAAGAGGGGTAAACAGGGTTACTAGAGGTCACTCCAGTCACAAGTGTTATATTCAGAAAGTGACATTGAGATAAAAAGGGTTAAAAGCACTTTTAAGTCATTATGAGCTAAAAATAGAAGTCAACAGTGAATTAGGGTTTCAACAGTGATTTAGGGTTTTAGAAGTCAACAGTGAATTAGGGTTTCAGCATGATTTAGGGTTTTGGAAAGCTATAAAGGAAGGGTCAGCGACCTAATTCATGATTATGCAGATTATGACTTGTCATTGAGGAGAAGAGGCGCATCTCAGGAGAGATAGTTCAGTGTATTCCAGCACGAAGACACCAGTTGGCTGATTTCGGTGTTGAAAGACACACCCTAGTCACCAGGAAGATCATCCAGGTCTTCCATCATTATTCATTGATTCCGCAGTGCTCCCATATTCCGGGTATTATCTTTTAGTTTATTATTTGTATTCCGGCTAAGATCCTTTTGTCTTTTGATCTAGCTGAGTGTTGTTATTTTATTCAACCACAGTTGCTTATTTGTATTCTGGCTAAGATCCTTTTTCTATTGATCTAGTCGAGTATTGTCAGTTTATTCAGCCTCATTCGGCCATTTTGTAATCCACAGAGATATCATAATACAAACTTTGAAGTCCTTTATCGCATTTATTATTTGTATGATCATTTATATGTTGTAAACCTTTGATCCTACACACACATTAGCAACGTTTCCTAGACTAGCCAAGTCAGGAACATTACAGTGGTATCAGAGCTTTAGTTCTGCCAACCTGTGACTAAAGACAATGAGTGCAACAGAAGAACCAGAGGGCCGTGAACACGTAGGTGACGAATATGTCACTTACAACAGGCATCAGGAAAGAAGGCATAGGCCCAATTTTCCCCCTTTTCCTCCTAGCTTAGAGGAAGAGGAAGAGGCACACAGAGAAGCAGAGAGAAGGGCAGAGCATGAGGCTGAGCACGAGGCAAAGAGGATGCTAGGAGATATATATGAGCGACCAGAGGGCAGTGGAAAGGCCCCCGTAGATCCAGAGACAACTTTCATGTAGGTTATCAACGATATGTTATCTAGTCAACGGACCATGTCTCAGTCCTTGGCACAAGTGGTTGATAGATTGGCTAGAGTGGGCACCCTAGATACACAAGTTCCACATACAACACAGGGGAACTCAGGAGCAGGCAATAGACCCCAGTCACCCTCTCGCACATACACCTTTGTGAGTAGGATTCCCAGACCCTTGTTTCCCAGTTTCCAGAGGGCACCCCTGGTAGCAGCACCACCATCAATAGGACAAAGGCCACCCACTCATGCCGACGACATTGCAGAGTATAGAAGGGAGTACGCAGCATTGGGTCATGACTTCCATCAGGACATGACCCTAGTCGAATACTGTGGACTCAGACTCAAGAACCACCCCAGAGAGCCGTAGAGGGGAGGACCACAACAACAGCAGGGGCATAACCTCAATTTCATCCGAAAATTTGGGAAACTCACCATCCATTCTTTCGACGGATCATCCAAATACATCGCCAGAGCTTGGGTACAAAAGCTATACATGTATTACAAGCTCAACCAGATGAGCGAGACAGAGGCCATCAGTTTCACAACCTTACACTTGGAGGGTGAGGCACATGAGTGGTGGTATCATGGACTGGTGACATTGGGTCACAGTCGCATCACCTCCTATAGGGAGTTTACAGATAGGATCATGGACAGGTTTGACAGGAAGGATCCTGAGATACACTTCATGAATCTATCCCAGTTGAGACAAACTGGCACAGCAGAGGCGTTCATCACAGAGTTTCAGCGGGTAGCTGTGGAAGTGATAGATATATCAGAGCCTAGGATGATCATGCTATTCACAGAAGGACTCACATAGCCTTTGAGAGGATGGGTGAAGGCGCCTCCCACTTTGCAGGATGCCATCCTTCGCACTCGAGATCTGGCAAACTCAGTGCCAAAGACTAAAACTTTCTCCAAACCATTTGTGCCCCATAGGGATCAAGACATGAAGCCATTCCAGAGAGAATGGAAGGGAAAGGAGAAGTTGGATGATGAGACTAGGTGAGAGATTATGAGGAAGAAGCTTTGCTTCAGCTGCAAAGATCCTTGGGTCCTAGGTCACAGGTGCATGGGCAAGGGAGAGATTCATTATATTGAGGTAGCAATAGACAACGTGGACAGTGAGGAGGAGGAGCATGACAATGAATCCACTAGTTCAGAGGAGGAGTCAACACCAACAGAGGAGCAACCTCCCCGTAGACCATCGACACCGGCAGGAGCCCATCCTCCAGTAGTCCCACAACTGCTAGAACAGGATAACAGGAGGAAACCAACAAAGGGAGGTGTCATAGCGACCCTTTCTAGTGTTCCCAGGTATGATACCCTCCGTATCAGAGGGATTATTCAGGGGCAACAGACAATCACCCTGATAGATGGTGGGGCCACCCACAAATTCATCGACGCTTCACTAGTATCGAGACGAGAACTTCAGACAGAGGAGTTTGAGGGGTTTGATGTTGCGGTAGCAGATGGACACACAGTGGAGTGTCTAGACAGAGTTCCAAACTTAGAGATGAATTTAGGAAACTACACAGTGAGAGACACATTTTATGTGGTTGACCTATCGGACACAGATGTGGTGTTAGGAGTTCAGTGGATGATTACCTTGGGAAAAATCACTACCAACTATCAAACCTTGGAAATGGGATTCAAAGATCAGGATGGGAAGAAGGTTGTTCTAAGAGGTATGTCGACAGGAGCACCTAGGACAGTTTCATCCAAGAGGATGGAGAGGATATTTAGACATGGGGGTTTGAGCACACCATTGATTTGGAGGAGGGGGCCAAACCTATGATCACCCCCCCCTATCCTCATCCTAGGAGGTTCAAGGATGAGATAGAGAAGGCAATCAAGGAATTGTTGGCATGAGACACATCAAACCGAGCATCAACCCATTTGCGTCTTCAGTTGCCTTAGTTCTAAAGAAGGATGGCACCATGAGGATGTGCATTGATTATCGAGCCTTGAAAAAGAAAACCATCAAGAACTGGTACCCCATCCCACGCATTGATGAGTTGATGGATGAACTGCATGGGGCAATTTTCTTCTCAAAAATTGGTCTACGCTCTAGATATCATCATATCAACATCCGAGAGCAGGACATAGAGAAGACGACATTTCAATGTCATTTTGGACACTTCAAGTTCATGGTTATGCCATTTGGGCTAACCAATGCACCCGCTACATTCCAGTCTTGCATGAACCATATATTCAGGGATCAGTTAAGGAAATCAGTCTTGGTTTTCTTCGACGGCATCTTGATCTATAGCCGGTCATGGCAAGAGCATATGAGCCACCTGGATGAGGTATTGTGCATCATGGAGGCACAGTCATTATATGCCAAAGAGTCCAAGTGCGAGTTCGGTATGACAGAGTTTCTTTACTTAGGCCACATCATCAGTGCATAGGGGGTACAGGTGCGCCAAGAGAAGATCAGGGCCATTCTGGATTGGTCGATGCCCAAGAACGTGACAAAATTGAGGAGCTTCTTCGGGCTGTGCAACTATTATAGGCGGTTCGTTCGGGGTTTTTCTGATCTTGGAGCACCGCTGACAGATCTTACCAAGCATGGGGCCTTCATATGGACCGAGAAATTATAGGAATTCTTTGATCACATGAAGGAAGTCATGGGAACTTGTCCAGTGTTGGCACTACCAGACTTCACTTTTCCATTTGTACTAGAGTGTGACGCATCCGGCGAAGGGATCGGTACAGTTTTGATGTAAGGAGGACACCCCATTGTATTCGAGAGCCAGAAGCTTAGTCAACCTGAGAGGTTGTACTCCATTTATGACAAGGAAATTTTGGCAATAATGCATGCCTTGACCAAGTTCAGACAATATTTGGTGGGCAGCAAATTCGTGGTCAAGATCGATCACAACAGTTTGAAGTATTTCCTTGAGCAGAAGGACCTCAATGAGAACCAACAAAAATGGGTGACAAAGGTACAGGCATTCGACTTTGACATAGAGTATGTCAAGGGGAAGAAGAAAATTGTGGCCGATGCACTATCGAGGAGACCTGTGACATGTTCTTTGATGGATATTTCAATAGATTGGAAATCCCACTTGTTAGTGGAATATTCCAAGAACAAGTTCGCTTGTGAGGTGATGGATGGGAAGATACAAGATGAATAGTATAGGGTCATTAACGATGTCATATTTTACAAGGATAGAGTTTACTTGGTGCCAGATTCAGGGCTTAAGAAGAATATCCTCACCGTAGTTCATGATTCACCTCTAGTAGACCATCAGGGGTTTTTCAAAACCTACAGACAGATCAGAGAGAGGTTCTCATGGAAGGGCCTCAAACAAGACGTTATGAGACACATCAGTGAGTGTGTGACTTGCTAGCAGAACAAGTCAGAGCATGCTCTTCCAGCAGGGCTACTTCATCCATTCCCCATTCCAGAGCAGAAATGGGAGAGTATATCTATGGACTTCATCACAGGTCTACCCAAGGTCCAGGGTAAGGACTGTATATATGTAGTGGTCAACAGATTGACCAATTTTTCTCATTTATACACCATACTGACAGAGTACAATGCAGTTCAGGTAGCCAAGCTTTTCTTCAGGGAGGTCTTCAGACATCATGGGTTCTCGAAGAACTTCGTCAATGACAGGGATAGTCGGTTCATAGGGACATTTTGGAGAGAGTTGTTTCAGTTGGTGGGGACAGAGTTGACACCTAGCACCAGCTATCACCCTCAGATAGATGGGCAAACCAAGATTGTCAACAAGTGGGTTGAAGGGTATTTGAGGAACTATGTAGGAGGACAACAGAGAACGTGTGTAAAGTGGTTTCATTTAGGAGAACATTCCTACAACACCACCTTCCACATGTCCATTGGTATGACACCCTTCCAAGCAATGTATGGATATGATGCTCCCACTTTGGT
Organism: Picea engelmannii; assembly: GCA_009831015.1. NCBI lineage: Eukaryota > Viridiplantae > Streptophyta > Pinopsida > Pinales > Pinaceae > Picea > Picea engelmannii. The sequence goes on from ML793709.1 coordinate 117,060, forward strand.
TGACTTTGTCTTCGGGGAGAGAAGAGCTCCCAAGGCCAAGGATTGGATCATAGAGAGTCAGGAGATTCTCAAGTTGTTGAAAGAGAACCTGTAGATGACACAAAAATGACAGAAGATAAGTGTGGACAGGCACAGGATAGAGCATAGCTTTGAGGTTGGAGATTTGGTTTTCTTGAGACTCCAACCCTATAGACAGTCATCTCTGAAGAAGAGTGGGGCCAAGAAGCTCAAGCCTAGATTTTATGGTCCTTACCCAATCATGCGCCGAGTAGGCGAGGTTGCTTACAAGCTAGAGCTTCCAGAGGGGAGCAAGATTCATAATGTGTTCCACGTGTCTTGCCTAAAAAAGGAAATGGGACAATTCATTAGCACATCAGAGGAGCTTCCCCTGTTGGATGAGGAGGGACAATTGGAGTTAGTTCCAGAGGAGGTTTTGGAGTTTCAGGAGCGAAAACTGAGGATCAGGGTCATCAGAGAGTGTTTGATCAGATGGAGAGGGCTTCGAGTAGAGGACACTACTTGGGAGAGAGAGTAGGTGTTACAACACCCTAGACTGGTATTGCTTGAGGACAAGAAATTTCAGGAAGGGAGGACTGTAATGTCCCTTTCTAAATATGAGCTCTAGAGAGGAGGCTTAATGGTCTAAACCATCCCGTTAGACTATAGCCAGGGCCAAAGAGGGGTAAACAGGGTTACTAGAGGTCACTCCAGTCACAGGTGTTATATTCAGAAAGTGACATTGAGCTAAAAAGGGTTAAAAGCACTTTTAAGTCATTATGAGCTAAAAATAGAAGTCAACAGTGAATTAGGGTTTCAACAGTGATTTAGGGTTTTAGAAGTCAACAATGAATTAGGGTTTCATCATGATTTAGGGTTTTGGAAAGCTATAAAGGAAGGGTCAGTGACCTAATTCATGATTATGTAGATTATGACTTGTCATTGAGGAGAAGAGGTGCATCTCAGGAGAGATAGTTCAGTGTATTCCAAGAGGAAGACACCAGTTGGCTGATTTCGGTGTTGAAAGACACACCCTAGTCACCGGGAAGATCATCCAAGTCTTCCATCATTCTTCATTGATTCCACAGTGCTCCCATATTCCGGGTATTATCTTTTAGTTGCTTATTTGTATT
>ML793709.1:132194-191001 GCA_009831015.1 Picea engelmannii
GGCAGCCCAAAGATTATTGTAAGTGACAGAGATCCCATCTTCACTAGACATTTTTGGACAGAATTATTTTCTTGTTTGGGTACTCAATTGGCTCATAGCTCATCCTATCATCCTCAATTTGATGGACAAACTGAGATAGTGAATAAATGTCTATAAGGATACCTTCGTTGCTTTGTCTCTGTTAAACAAAGACAATGGTTCAAATGGTTACCCTTGGCAGAATGGTGGTATAACACTTCCTTTCATACTGCAACAAAAATGACACCATTTATGGAACTCTATGGATATCACCCTCCTTTCATAACTTCTTCTCTAAAAGAAAAATCTAAGGTTCAAGCAATGGAAGATCACATCGAGCATCAACAACAAGTTCTCCAAATATTAAAGGACAACCTGACCATGGCACAGAATCGTATGAAACAACAAGAAGATCAACATCGTAGTGAAAGAAGTTTTTAAGTAGGGGATTGGGTGTTTTTAAGACTACAACCATACAAACAGATGTCCCTCAAGGAAGCCAAGAAGGATAATAAATTATCACTAAAGTACTATGGCCCTTATAAGGTGTTGCAAAATATTGGTACTATGGCATACAAATTAGAGTTGTCTGCATCTTCACGAGTATACCCAATTTTCCATGTTTCATGCCTAAAGAAGGTTATAGGTGACAAGATCCCAGTTCAAACTATATTTCCAGAACTTGACAAGGAAGGAAAAATAATATATGAGCCTGAAGCCATCACTGACACAAGAATTCACCAGCTAAGGAATAGATCCATTTCAAAGTATCTCATTAAATGGAAGAAACTACAGGCTGAAGATTCCACTTGGGAAGATGAGTCTTTTATACAGAAGCAGCCACAGTTACTCAAGCATTGCGGACAACACTTGCCTCAAGGGGAGGGGCATGTTAAGCCCTAAATAGTGGCATATTATATTAGTAATGTTATTTTATTTATGTCGGCTTTAGGCTATTAGTTGTAATTATACCTCCTAGTCTCCTATATATACCAAGGAGACATTTTCATTTTGAAACATCTTGTAATTGAACATTTGTGTGGGCATAAGGAGATTTCCCCTCGAAGAGGATTATTATCTGAATTTATCTCTTTTTCAAGGCATTGAGTACTTATTCTGAGGTTTTTCTATGCTATATTGATATTTGGTTCCTAACAATGATGAAGTCTTATTTGAAGGAAAGCACCGATATCAGATAAAATGAGGTTTGGAGAACAAAGAAAAATAAATAAGAACATGTGAATGAAGAACTCCCAGAGATCATACTCACAGTATTTATAGAATTGTGAAATCATGATGAATCCATGGGAAAAGAGGAAGATGTTAGAATTCAAAATGATGATCCTGCGGCAGAGCAAGCTTATGTATTGTTCTAATCAATCTTACTTGGAGACTCCCAGTAATGTGAATATTGAAGAGGAGTCTAAGTAACAACTAATACATATTGGAGAACTATCTTTCGGGCAGTCTTGAGTGTTTCTAGATTTTGGGAAGGAAAATTCTAAATGGTCTGAGGGCAGAGGTACAAAATGTCTTATGACATATTGCTTGATTAAGGAGAATTTTTTGGAATACATAACCATGCAAGTATGAAGAGGTCATTTGGAAGTTACAAGGAATATCATTGGCACACTTTTGAGGCAGAGATTCATGATCGCATAGAGGAATACAAGCATGTATTCAAGAAGAGATATATTCACTACAGATTTGAGAATGTGTACTTGTTGCAGACTTGTATATTTTTATTTGAAGATAGAGAAGACTAGTGGACATATTTGTTTCATATTGAGAAGCAATACTATGCAGTGATAATTTGCGGTAGATTCAGAGAAGTCCTCAGAATAGTAAACTAATATATGGGTCATCATTGGCTGCAGTTGAGTATCAGAGTCATGGACAACTTTGTGACATATGAACAAGAGATGAATTGATGATATGTTTGGCAGGTCTGGAAGATAATAATTGACATGAATCAGAGAAGATGAATTGCAGTGGATGAAAGGATGAGCTCAGGATGGATTGTAGGAAGGAGTATGAACTTGTTATCACTGTCATCAAGAGGAATATTCAGTAAATCATCTGAATAAAAAAAGAAGCATATTGACAGGTGGAACCAGCTAGTTACAGGATGGAAAGTCATGAGAAGAAGAGAAATATAGGAGGATTTATATTATCAAAGGGATATTGTTGAATGAATATGTCATTGATGTCAGCTGAGTGAAGATATGGCAAGCCATGAATACTTCAAGTCAAGTGATGAAGGAACTTTGACATGAATGCTTTTAATATATGTCAGTGGATTACACCAGGAAGTACCAATGGAAAAGAACCTCCAGAAGAGACAAAGGGAAGCATATACAAGGATCCCCATATTCATCTACACAACATATTGCAAAGAAGACAGGGGGAGAAAAATTGTCATGGGGAGTTACCCTTCGCCATTGATTTCAAAGGGGGAGAGAAAGAACAAAAGCATGAGAGAAATTTCAGAAGCATGAAGATAGGGGGAGAAAGCATGAATATAGGGGGATAAATGTTCATAGGAGGAGTATGAGTGTTTCCATCCATGCCAAAGGGGGAGATTTTTGGAAAATTGGTTTTCATTGATGTCAACTTTAAAATAAGTCCAGAAGCCCCTAGAAGGGATGGGTTTATTTGAAGGTGTCTCCAAAGTGATCCCCTTATGGCGTTTCTATAAGCATGGCCCTCATAGGAATACACTTTGAATAATCCTACAAGAATCCTTATTCATTAATAAAATAAGTTACAATGTATGGTCATGAAACCTTGACAATATGGTTAGGAAGCCCCAGGGGTGTGGTTGTGAATCCCAAACAAAATTGAATAAAAAGAGTATGAGGGACATTGAAAATGAATACAAAACCTCATGGATTTATAGTTCTCATTAAGTTGTCTCCAACAGTAGGTGGCACACCATGTGGTTCCTAATAGTTGAGGACTTATTCCCTCTTAAAGATGAACCCCCAATTATGGTCAAGAAGCCCTGAATCTAAGGTCAAAAAGTTATAAGTTGGCCCTAAAGTCAAGTAAAGGAGAAATATTTGTTGCAAACAAGAAGTTACAAGTCATCTCAAGGTCAAGTAAAGAAGCAAATTTTAGAGGGAAGATGAAGTGAATAAGGGCGAAATTCCATGGGAAAATTGGTGTCTTCAGTTAGCAGGTTGGCGTTTGCAAGGGAGTTGCAGCTTCCTTTGAGTTGGTGCTCATAAAACTAGGGGATTGGTGCCTCCTTCCAGTCAGTGCTGGTAAATCAGGGAGTTGGAGCTTCCTGCAAGTTGGAGCCTACAAACAAGGGGTTGGAGCCTCCTTCCAATTGGAGCTGGAGAATCTAGGGAGTTGTAGCTTCCTTCATGTTGGAGCCTTTAAATTAGGGGCTTGGATCCTCCTTCCATTTCATGTTGGAGAATATAGGAATTTGGTGCTTCTGATGGATGTAATATTCAATATATATATATATAGATATTAAAAAGTGTTATGTGGTTTTCTCCCATTTGAGTTTCCACGTAAAATTCTTGTGTATTGTGTATATGTGGTTATATGTTTATGATATCTTGAGTGCAAACATAAGTGATAAATTGTTGATAACTTAATGTTTACATATTGCGATTGAAAATGGTAAAAAGTTATCAATACCAATTCACCCCCCCCCCCTCTCAGAATTGGTGGATATTCTAACACTTATTTTCCATTTCATCCATCTTATTTTCCATTTGAACCTTATTTTCATCCATCTGTGCACTATTTTCATTCATCTTCTTTTCCATCTATGCACTATTTTCACTCATCTTATTTTCCAATTGTCCCATTTGGTGAAAAATATCATGTTTTTCTTCTTCAATAACTGTTGAGTTCTTTGGTGGTTTATTTGGTGAAGAAAATTTTGGAGCACCCTTTGGAGTCATTTGAAAAATATTTCATTTTTTCCTCTTTATCACAATAGTATGGTTAACCTTCAGGAGTGAGCTCACTATAAAAGGTTATAGGGTCTTAGAACAAGGGAGTGTCAGGTGATATAGCTCTACGATATGTGTGTGGGGTCCAACAATAATTCTCAACCCAATATATCAGGGAACTAACTAAGGAGGCTCAATTGTTCCCTTATCCATACTACCTGACTATGTACCTACTAGAGAGTGGTCTCCTCGAGTGTTGTTATCAATGTACTATAGAAATAAGATGATCGAATTGCATACCTAAGGATGGTTTCAGGTATACATAGGGTCCTTCCTATATACCCAAAGGTACATGGAAGTAATATTTTGTCTACAGGTATTGTCTAATGTGGTACTACCCGGGTACCAACATGGGTTACAAGGGTTTCCAACCAAGTCAAACAATGTGTTTCCAACCACGTGAAACCATGTGTATTTCATATATGTATTCTTTCCCAACCACAATTTTACCCACTTAATGACATATCTTGTGTTATCTAAATATGTTGGAGCACATCTCTAAAAAAAAATTGAAAAAATGAGCTTGCTAACCATGAAAAAAGATCTTAAAATCACCAAACAATAACTTGGGAAAAAACCCTAACTTCCATAAGAAATATATCATAAAATATAATGAGTCAAAATACAAAAACATTACATGTGTACTTCACTATGTCAAATTAGGATTCTAAAACTTTCAGAGTCTAAAACTTCACAGAAAATAGTCCAGCAAAAATGCCAAGATAATTGATTTTAGGATTAGTCACAAACCTTGTCTTCCATGGACTATATATCCAAAATTATGGCAAATCAAAACCTAAAATTTCGACAACCTATATTATGACATTTATCCTTAGTCTCCACAAAATTTCACTATTTGAAACTTCCCAGAAAAAAATAAAAATAAAATTTTAAAAAAATAAAAATAAAATAAAATAAAATTATAGCAAAAATTCCAAGATGGATCGTTTAAAACTAATTTCAAGATGAGTCAAAAACCATATCTTCCATCAATTGTATATCCAAAAGTGTAAACAACAATAATCATAAATTTTTACCAAACATACTATGATATGTATCCTAAGTAACCTTCAAATGTTGTTATCTGAAGCATCCCACAAAAACAATTATGGAAAAAATTCCAAGATGACTCGCTTGAAGTAGAAAAACCCTACGATCGATGCTCTGATACCAAATTTTATGAACCAAGCACCTTGAAAATGATAAAAATTCAATGAATACAACACTTTGAGGGGAAAACCTCCTTTTACAATGAATACAATTCCAAGACAATATATGATGATCCTAAGAATAGGTATCCTTTATATATATAGGAGACAAAGGGTACAATTATAATGAAAATGTAAAATGAAAGGTTTTAGATGACCTACTAATATAACAAACAAAATAATAATGGATGATTATTAGGGCCTTAACATAGGGGCCCAAGGGCCTTAACACAGGATTTTAACAAGAAACTTTCATGCTACTCACATGTTGTAGAAGGTCAACCTACAATCACAATAATGTTCTCACATGTTTCCAATGGGCATGAATTTGTGAGCTACTCACAACTATCATTGAAGTGGCTTGTGAGCATAAGGAAAAGTAGGAAAATATGCACCTAGCACTGAAACCTAGAAAACTTCTTCATTCATAAAATTGAAAAGAAGAAAGCTAGTAGGTTTTGAAAGTAAAAAAATAGGATAGACTATCATAAATTAGGAAAATAACTCATAAGAGGAAGAATTCAACAAATCTTTCCCCAATGGATTCGTTAGTTCTATTTGATGGATTTTTGTCTATGTTAATTACAAGTCTCGAATGAGGGGATTGGATCCACACTTCTAGAGTAAGGATAGATATTTGATCATTCTTTCCAAGGTAATACTTTATAAATGAAATGTAGAAGATAGAAAGGGGAATGCCTTGCAAAAATAGTTTGGTTTTGATTCCAATTACAAGCCAATCAAGTAGATCTCCAACACAAATATCTCCTTAATACCTACACACAACACAATAGAAACATACTTTCCTATTCCTTCTTTATCATATCAAAAAAATAAGGTAAACTAAAAATTATTAAATCTAATTAACATCGAGCATTTTAATTCCTCATTGATTCCAACAATTCAAATACAAGAAATACAATAATGAATTATAAAAGTGTACAATACAAATATATATCAAATTCTACTACTGGAACTTCTTCACCCAAGTCTAGATTCTCCAACCCTAGACATTGATCAAACCCTCAACACAAGGACTGTGATTCAACTCAATTAGGGAATCCAAGGAGTGACTCAAGAAACCCTAAGAGGATCAATGTCAAACTTGGAGAAAAAATGGTGTTTCTCTCAAGAGGAAAGGGGCCAAAGGTTTCCTAATTCTATTTCTCCAACACAAGGGCATAAGGTGAGTGTTTTTGTAAACCTTCTCCAAACATGAACCCTCTATTTATATGCTTTGGATTTAGTTCAAGTAGTTAGGGCTCGAGATCTAGGGATACACATGTGTATATCCTCCATGTTCTCCACTCAAATCCCATATTGTTTGTACGTTTAGTTTATTTTAGTATTTTTTGAGTGCACTCACATGTTGCTAGATAGCAACATCTGTCTCTTGTGAGTTGCATCACTCTAGGCACAAGAACAAGGAAACAGGCCCCGTGTATTATTCAAAGAGACTAGAATTTAATGACTTAGGACATTAATATGGCTCATTTCAACTCATTCGTAAACAATGAATGAATTCATCTATAAAAAAGGGGATGGAATTTTTTTATACTCGGCCTTAGAGAAGTATAAACAATGTTATGATAAATATCATTTTCTACGCAACTTCTTAATTGGGAACAATGTTTCGATCCATAAGTAGAAGGAAATATTTTCATGTCACATTGAAAGATCATGCTATATTGATATAGTCCCTAACACCACCATTAATCAAGGTGGTGACAATACCTTCAATCTTGACTTGTCACCATAACTAGGGAAGCATCTAATTTTCAATGTTGAGCTCCTACAACCTTACATTCCTCCATTCCTAATATAGATTGTATAGATAATGAAATGAAAGGAGGGAATATGAATGGAAACACACACTGAGAAATATTATAGAGAGAACACTAATATAGTGAGAACCAAATTCTATAAATAAATGAAAAAGGAAAAGACACTAAAATGAAAAGCAATACAAACTAGCTAGAATGGTGGTAGCATATCTTTGAAGAGAGAGGTTCCAGCTACACTCATTCACAATACGAACATTACAAGAGACCAAAATGGACTTTTAACATAAGTATTAAACCCTAAGAGGCAAAAACCCAAATATCCAAAACCCTGCCTATGGGAGATGAAGTGGCAAAAGGAATGTGGGCCCTGAGGAGTCTAGTTGACATGTCAACCTCCCAGGGCTACAAATTCCTCATACAAACTCTATTTAGGGTGCATAATATCCTATTGGAAAGATATCGATGAGAAGAACAATTGCATTCAAGGATTAGGAATGCCATGGAATCCCTAAATTTTAATCCATCAGAAGGCCAAAAAACACTATCTAGGGCCTCAAAAATGCATCAAAAGTTTGGGACCTAAAAAATTATACAAAAACCACCAAGATGGGGAACCATTCCAAGTCTGTGGAAGAGGTGGGTTTCCATCAATATCCACTTGGATTAATTACTTAAGTAGTGCACCATATAGTAAGAGCATCTAGTTGATATCAACCCAAAATTTAGCATGACAATTCCTTATAACTAGGTTATTGGCATGATGTTGTGACATGCTACAAGGTTAAAAAACTCAACATGATTGTCAAAGAAAGTTCCCTACACAAGTACTTCATGCTTAACTAAGTGCAACCAAATTTTCCTCATTTTTTGAACAATTACCAAAAAAAATATTTTTTATTGGGGGGATGACTAAATTATGCACCAAGGTAATTTTGGTGTGCGTCGTGACTTTCTCAACTTATATCACACCCAAATAGTGAAATCATAGTCAATCACTCATTTTGACATACTTATATGTGACCCATGTGCACTTTCCTTCATGTCTTCCCTTTTTTGCATGACCCCCACAACTTGGTCTCTAATGCACCAATGATCCACGACTAATACTTGATCCAAAATGGTGATGTGGATTCCATAAATATTTGTGTCAATGCACCACCACACTAATAACTCAGTAGACATTTGCAAGGTGTTGCAACTGATAGTATTGGCATGCTTTCCTATTTAGGTGATCAAAGTTGACTAGGTCTATCTGTATTTTATACTAATTATCAATTTGGAACAAGTTAGTGCATTCCTTAGCCATGAAAGGAAGCATAGTTGCATAAACACCTCCTACACTAGTCCATGAGAGAAGAACGTGCAAAAATTAAAAATAAAATAGTTTCAAACACATGAAATAAACAAAAAACCATTAACAACACAATATCTTGTGGAAAACCCTTCCAAAATAAAAACCCCACACTCTAAAGCACACTAAATGTATTATTTAGCCACTAAAACATTACAATACATAGTAAATATTCTCTCAACAAACATGTTCGAGAGTAGTATAATTCTGGAGAAAATTTGGCAACATAACAGTAAGATAAAACTTACATTACTTTTCCTTTATCCCTAGAATTGAATAAATAGGCATAATAAAACCATAAACCATTTATGGATTTCCATTTCTACTTACTGGAAACCACTAGCATGTTATTCCTTGCCACTTCTCTGCATTTATTCCTTGTCATTATTCAACAGTGATTTCATGCCACTGCTCTACATTTATTCCCTACTATATTTCTACATTTATTCTCTATTTCACTACAACACTACAAGGTGTATGAAAAACCTATCCCAACATTCTCCCACTTATCATATACCTTGCAGGGGTACAAGGGAGAATGCATCAAACTAGGATTTATTTTCTAGGGCCCATAAGGCACATATACTTGTGACACCACTTCAATTTACTTATGCTCACTAGTTTCGTCAATCCGTCTGCAACATTCTACAAGGTGTCAAATTTCTCTAGTATCACCTTTCCATCCTCTACCATGTCCCTAACGAAATGGTATTGGATATCTATATGTTTTGTCTTTGCATGAAAGGTTTGGTTCGTAGCTAAATAAATGTCATTGTTCTTATCACATTGAATTGTAATAGCTCTCTAACTTAGCCCTACTTCTAAACACAATTTCATAAGCCAAATGGCCTCCTTACATGCATGAGTAGTTCTCGTATACTCTACCTCTATAGTGGACAAAGTGACCACAACTTGTCACTTACTCATCCAACTTACTACTCCACCAAACAATTAAAAAATGTATCCCCTTGTAGATATCCTTCTATCTGAATGCATTTCCCAATCCACATAACCCTATATATCTAATGAGCATGGGCTCCCTAAAATATCATTATGATATAAAATTGAATATTCACAAGTACCTCTCAAATATCTAAATACCCTCTTCATTGCAACCTAATGTTCATGCCCAATATTATCCATGAATCAACTCAAGACTCCCACTACTTGTGCAATGTCTAGTATAGTATAGACTATAGTATGCATCGAACTACCAACTGCACTAGCATAAGGAACATAAGCCATATCCTCCATCTCTATAGGTGTTGTAGGGAATTTCTCAATTGAAATCTTATCTCCCACAGACATTATAACACTTAATGGTTTGCAATATGACATGTTAAAATGTTATAGCATCGAGTTTACATGTTTATTTTGGCTCAACCAAAGTTTTTTATTTTCTTTATCTCTCCTAATATATGTTCCTAAGATATATTTTAAAACCCCCAAGTCCTTCATATCAAATTGTGTTAAAACCCAAGACTTCAAATTGCAAATCACATCCTTACTATTACTAAAGAATAACATATCATCTACATATAGAGTGATAGCAAGGAAATGACCGCCATCTTGTTTGTAATACACAGAATGATTTGATTTGGATCACAAAAATCCTAATCCCGGCACAAAAGAATCAAACTTTTGGTACCACATTTTGGGAGACTCTTTGAGACCACATAAAGACATTTTTAACTTGCAAATAAATGACTCTTTACATTTTTCAACATAATGCTTCAATTATGTCATATATATCTCCTCCTCTAATTCACCATGTAGGAATGTAGTTTTGACATCCATATGTTATATCTCTAAATCAAAGGTTGTTGCTACAGATAATAGGAACCTAATCGATGTTATCTTAGCAACTGGGTAAAATATCTCACCAAAGTCTATCCTCTCCACCCGAGAATATCTTTTTGCAACCAACTTTTCCTTGTGATTTTCAACATTGTAATCTAAATTGGTCTTCTTTTTTAACACCCTTTTACATCTAATGGGTTTTCTTCCATTAGGCAATGGGGCCAAGTCCCAAGTATCATTCTTTCTAAGTCAAGTCATTTCCACATCCATGGCTAGTCTCCAAGAGTATTTATCTTCCATATCCATTGTCTGATTCATATTTATAGTCTCATTGGTGTTTGAAGATAAAGAAAATATACATCTGAACTCAAAAGGACTATAATTACACATGTTTGGTTTCCTTCTTTTACAAGTGAACCACCTTAAAGTTTGAGGTGGAGTTTTTTCCTCCTCTTTTGAACTCTCTGAACCCTCCTCCTCATCAAGTCCATCATGAAATTATTGTTCATTTTTTGGTTCATATTTCTCGGTCTTGGGTGGTAGATCAACCTTGACTTCTTCTCATGCTCTTCTAGCTGCACCACTGTGGGAGAATACTTATATTCTCTTAAAATAACATTTCTTATATACAAAAAATTTCCATCCACATGATCCCAAATCATGTACCCTTTCAAACCAATGCCATTGTCGATGAAGGTACATTTCAAATCCTTTTTATCCAACTCTGACCACTTCTCCTTAGGCACATGAGCATAGGCTTCACAACCAAAAACATGAAGATGTTGAAGTGAGGTCTTCTTTCCCATATAGAGCTCCATAGATGTCTTATCCACAAGATTTTATGTGCGGGACATATTAATCAAGTAACATGTAGTAGCAATCAATTGTTCTCATAACTTCTTCTCTAACATGACTCCACTAAACATACACCTAGCTCTCTCCATCAACGTTATATTCATCCATTATGCAACTCCATTCTATTGAGGGGTATATAATGGAGTTTTATAATGTATTTCAATGTCATTCTAGTTACAAAACTTATCAAAATCTGCAAATCAAAACTCACAACCATTATCATTCCTCAACACCTTAATCTTCCTGTCAGTTTGATTTTCCAAGAGTACTTTAAGCTCCTTAAAATGACTAAAAACATCATATTTAATTCTAAGAAAGTATACATATGTACTTCTAGAATAACCATCAATGCATTAAACATAATACAAATTCTTAAAAATCAAAGGAACTTTAACTAGACCAAATACATCAGAATGAATTAATTCCAACAACCCAGAAGATTTGTGAAAACTAGAATAAAATTCAACATGGTTTTATTTTCCATATATGAAGTGCTCGCAAAAATAAAATTCAAGAGCACAATCATTTAATCCATCATCAATACTTTTTTTTTCTAAGGCATTTAGGCCCTTCTCACGAATAATCTTTGGTGACATAACATTGTCTTCTCTGCAAGTAACTTGTTTTCTAAAGCAAGAGCTTATTTAGCGGGACCTGATTGTGAAGGTGTAGATCCTATAGATCTCTTCACTGCAAAAAACAAAGAACTATTACACTCAATAGTGCATGCATAAATCTATAATAAAGTGCCCACACAAACACCCTTGATAAGTATCATAGCTCCTCTAACCATCTTACACCCTTTGTCAGAGAAAACAACCTACACACCCACATCATTAAGTGTGATTACTAATATTAGATTTTGTGTCAAAACTAGAATGTGTAAGATTCCACCGATCCCCTTTATTATACCATTAAGGAATATGATAAAGATTCTACCACAACCAGCTATGTTGAGAGGAGATTCATCACTAAGGTATACCATCTCACCATCATATTTCTCATACACTAAAATCCAATGCCAATGGGAAGTCATATGGAAGGAAGCTCCAAAATCTATCAACCATGTACTCTGGCCTACATTGATTTCCAAAGCTGCAATAACAACATCTCTACCATCCTCTTGAAAATATTTTTCAGATTTTTTTTCCTTCTTATTATTCTTCTTCTCTTCCTTGCAATCCCTTTTGAAATGCCTAACCTTATTGTAGTTACAAATTTTTTCCTTGGAATTTCTAGGAGACTTATGTCTATGTTGGACGTATGGGTTGACCCGACTTCTATCTTAGTTCTCCAACAAAACCCTTTTCACCATCATCCCTTCCAGTAAACCAAAAGGATACACCACACACAAAATGCACAGTGTGGTCTCACCCAAGATGGTTTATGGGTGACTACAGGACTCAGGTGTCTGTAGTCATGGAAGGGATTGGGGTTTTTCTTCTTACTTCTATTTCTACTTTAACATGTGTTCTATTGTACCATTCATCGGATCTAATCTTTCATTCATTCTGCATACATATTCTAGTGCGCACTGTAATTAAAACCATTCATTTATCTAACCATTTAACCATGATTGCATAAAAAACAACACATTCAGACACATTGCAACATGGGGTTTTACCGTGGTTCACCCCCCCTGGGGATACGTCCACAAAGATATTCTTTTTATTTCTTCCCCTTCATCAAAATAACATTGCATGCCTTACATCATGTGAATAATGGTGAGGTTGACCAGTGTCACACCCAGCTCCACAGCTTGCGACCTGTCCCTCAGTTACATCAACTCCATTTGAGCTCTGCAACTCTCAACCATACAAAACCTTAGACTCAAAAAATACTCTCCAAAAATGATAATACCAAGATATTCTCAAAAAGGATATTCTAAGATATGGATGATCCTTCAATATACCTCATACATCTTATTTATACTACAAAATTGGGTTAAAACCCTTACATTATGACTCCAAAACCCTAACCCTAACATAGCTAGGTTTGTCCACATATTCGTTGCATTTCTGCAAATACTGTCATGCACTGCTTCCTTTTCCATTTGTTGCACTAGTATTCCTTATTTTCTAGTGCACATAGTTCCCTTTGGTCCCCAAAAGTCCATGCTCCAATAGGCCCCCAACACTAACATGTGGCTCGTCCCGAGCCACTCAAGCCGTGTGTGCCTCCTGCACTACTTTCTCCAATGCATGAAGATTCTTTTCCAGTTCATCTACGCATTCTTCTCTACCAGTATCTCCACATCCTGCGTTGTCATGTGCTCTTTCAGCACTTCCCTGCTTTCTTCATGCACTTGTTTCATGTTGGATTTCTCTGTTTCTAGCATTGTTATCATTTGCACTGCTTGTTCTTGTAGGGGCTTCAACTGAGCTTGTCGTGCTTGTTTCTCTTCTTGTGTGGCTTTTACCTCTACCTGCAGGTTTTTGATCTCCTGCATGGCCCTCAGTCTCAATGATATTTCCATTGTCTTATACCTATTCTTTAGGTCCCAAACTACAACGTTCAACTTCTCTTCTCTTTGCTCCAGCTGCTGGATCTTATCATCTTCTTCCAAGTTGGTCCAAATGTGTGTAGTCCTGTCATACAATTCTGCAACTTCTTTAGCTTCCTGAGTTATGTTATCTACATGCGTAGTAGCCTCCTGCTTTCTCAGTTCTCTCACTTATGGGGGAGTTATTGTAGTCAATTTTTATATTAACTCTATTATCTCTTGTTTATATCTCTCCATTGTTTGCGCAATATTTTTTATCTTTTCTTCAGCTGTGACTTCCAGTTCATGCGTGCAGTCTGGTATGTTGTTGTAAACTTATGTAGGCTTCTTCTCTAGTTTATCTGTGCACTATTTATCCTCCTCCTTCTTCATTGTTATTTGTTCACAAGTTACATGTAATATCTCATTCACTTCCCTGTCAATCTCTAGGTTGGTGGCATCCGCTCTTGCTCTAGATTGGACCTCCTACATCACGCTCGCTTGTAACCCATATAAATCCTTTGTGGGTATGTGTTCCAGCACCAACTCGAGGTGTTCTATGTCTTTCACTTGTTTTCGTGTTGTGTTCTCATATACTTCCAGCATGTTCTTCGTGACCTTAAACCTGTCACTTCCCTTTACTATTGTTTGTATTGTCTCTTCATGTTCTTTCTATACATGTGTTTCCTGTGATTTTTCTTTATGTTATGTTGTTGGATGATGCACTGTCCTTTTCTGCAACTTATGAAGAATGTCATGTACTTATACTAACTTTTCCATAATCTCCTCCCTTTGTACTTCTGCTGCAAGTATTGGATTCTCCCCTCTATCTTAGACTTTGTCTGCAACGAATTATGCATCGTCTTCTATGATAGTGAGTACTATGGGATTCTTGTGGTACTTCATTTTCTTCCTTATTTCTCCCTCTTTTGTTCCATTCCTCTTCTTGGTTGGAGTTGAGGCCTGCACCTCAGTTTTATTCTTTTCTGTTTGGTCGTCATGCACCTCCTTTTTATGAGAGTTATCTCCCTTTACCTTCTCTCCATATCCTTTCACCTATGCCCTTGACATGGTGTCTTTCTTCCTTGGATTCTTAATTGTTGCACTACTCCCTGAGGTTTGACTGTGCTCTACAACCTTCCTTGTATTTTCTGTTGGACTGCATATTTTCCTTAATGGCCCTGCTTCTGCTTGTTTCTTAGGTTTTTTCCCTTTCTTCTATGTTACTGGAACTTTCCATTACACAGGCTAGTCCTTCACTATTCATTCTACTTCCTCCCACATTGTGCAGTACCTCATTTCTATCCACTTCTGCTTTGGCTCTCTTCTAGCCTGAATCCACGTGTGGTGTATTGAAGCTTTAAAGTTGGAAATTCCTTCATTTTCCTTGACTACTTCAATCAGGATTCTCCAAACTTTAGTTGTCTTATGCTACATATCTTCTAGGAATATTGTAAATATTACACATTTCGCCTGTTGGTTCTTAGTGTCTTTTTCCTTCCATAAGGTTGTATATCATGCTGCAAAGCATTTCCCTCCTCTATCCAGAAAGGTTGTGAATTTGGGTTTTTTCCACACTATTAATGTTACTAATATCAATAGCCAAGAGTAATGGAATTTTGTTCCATTATCTTGTGCATCCCTGCAGTCTATCAAAAATTAATTCAATAAATAAGGCACCCAACTGAATACTATACCCTTTGCACATTGCGCAGCTGCTACTATGACTCATGTCGGGGCCTCTTCTTTTCTACACTTCCTTGATATTTTACAAGACATAAGATTCATGGAAAACCTCGTCGCAGGGTCATTGATGTCATTTATCACTATTCCCATGTTTCCCCTGTTTATACTGAACTATGCCTTAACTTCTTTTGCAATCTCCTTGTCCCTTTCTTTGTTCTCCAAGTAATCCTCTAGTTTTACGTCACTGGTTGGAAACCATGTGAATTTTTCTATGAGTTTTAAATCTATATGGACTGACCTGTCCATCCACAAGATACCTCCATGTACCCTCACCAAAAGTTATTTCACACAGTGGACCACGTTCTTACCATGTCCGAAATGTGGTATTTCTGGCAACTTCATAATACCTTAATTGTATAATCATGTGATCCACTACACAGGATCCAAAATTGGTTTTCCTGAGGGTCCTGCCTCATCCTTGTTCTCTAAATAGATTTCATGTGGAAGGTCAAGAAACTTTGTTGTTTATGTTACGTTGTGATATGCATACTTTAGTTTTTCCACTTTCCCTAACATGTCTTCAAATGCAATAATGACATCAGGGAAATGAGGTAGCATGATCTCTGCTGAGGTTTGTTTGCTTGGAGCTCCTGGTATTTTCCTTTTTTGGCTTGTGGTTGGGTTATCTCCTACAAGCTATTCCTCGGATTCTTCCTCTTCTTAGCCCTCTATTTCTTGTTCTCGTGTAATGTCTTCGACTAGGCCTTCTTCTTCGTGGGTCCCCTCACTCTATTTTTATGTCTCCTCCGCTCCTGCAGAGTTTTCTAAATTAGGATGCTCTGATCAACTTTTAGTTCTTCTGCAACTGATTTTTCTTCTTATACCCTTGTTGGACTGATGGATTCATTCTATGGTGTTACGGAATCCTCCACCTCCATGATATTTGTTGGTTATGTTATTCTTTCCTTCTTCTTCCCTGTTTGTCGAGTCACCCTTGAAAATTGTATGGGACATCCAACTTTGGGACGTTCCATCTTCTTATTTTCGCGAAAAATCTACTGTAGATCTCGGTTGGGTTCTTCACAATCTCACACTTTCTCACAATATGATTTCTTTGTCGCTCGATCGCTCAAAAATCGTGATTGTTTTTCATTTTCCTGACTTTTCCCTTTTTATAGACTCTGTCATTAATTCTCTGACACGTCCTTTCTTTTCTGGTCATTCTTCATCCCATCGTGTGATGTTTAGTTTTTCTGCGCGTAGTGTCTTCATTTCTTGTCGCACTGGATTTCAGTCTGTTGCGCACCACCATTGTCAACTATCTCTCTATCACTTATTATTCTAACTACTTCCTTTTGGATTTTTCTTTATTTTTATACTTTTCTCTTCCTTTTTCTTCTTTTAACTCCTACTATTTACAATATGTACAAGTCTACTTGTTGTGTTGCAACTACTGAGAGTTAGTAGGTCGATTATCCCTATACAATTTCAGTCGACTATCATTCACCAATCATTTAACTTCCTTTCCTGCTAATTCTTGTAGTCATACAGGACCTCCATCTGTGACAGACTTTATCTGATATGGCCCTAGCCAATGTATTCTAAGCTTCCCTGGGTGCTGCAAATACTTATTTTCATAGAGGAGAACCATATCTCCCTCCTTAAAATTCTTCTTCTTGATGTGTCTGTCATGCCATGTTTTATCCTTTTCTTTTTGTACCTCCTGATGGAAACCTGTTATGATTATGTCCTCTTCTAATTCCATCAATAGATCCAATATTTCATGCACTGCACCCCTTTCTATCATATCTTTAATTGTTGCAATGCACAAACTTGGTATCAAATAATATAGGGGAACTACTGCCTCTTGTCCATACACAAATCTAAAGGATCTTTTCCCTGTTAGCTTCTTGCAAGTAGTTCTATAAGCCCGAATTATTGTTGGTACCTTCAAATCTCAATCGTCTCTATTCACATTACAAATATTTGTCAAGGCATATTCCAAAATATTGTTGAAGGCTTCCAATGTTCCATTTACTTGAGGGTGATAAGGAGTTCTCTTCTAATGATGTGTCTTAAACTCTTCAAGAATTTCTTCGATTGTATTGTTAATAAAGTGAGTCTCATGATCACTCATCAATATCCTTGGACATCCAAACCTTGTCACTACATGTTCAAATAAAAAACGCGTTGCAATCCTTTACTGGTGCTGCCTCATCCCATATGGTCAATTATTTTGTCATTGTAATAATATATCTAGCTCATGATATCCTTGTTGGTGGATTAATTAGACCTACAAAGTCTACTTCCCGCTTATCAAATACTTTCAAAGTAACATGAGGTCTCAATGGAATCTCATCCCTCCTGGATGGATTCCTAACTCTATGACAAACATCACACTTCTGACAGTATTCCTTTGAATCCTTGTGAACTGTTAGCCACCATAATCCTACGTGCAGTATCTTTTGTGTGATAGCTTTTCCTATGTAGTGTCCTCCAGCAATCCCTTCATGTGCCTCTACTAAAATCATAGGCCTTTCATGCTCCATCACACATCTCCTCAAGATGTTATCTACTCCAAGTTTTTATAAATGACCTGCAATCAACTGATAATTTGTAGCTCTGACCACCAAATTTTTCTTATGCACAGTAATGAATTCTCTTTGTGCAAATCCTGTACTCAAAAACTCAATAATGTCAGCAAAATACTCATCAGCTATTTGTATCGAAAAAATTGTGCATATGGAAAGTTCTCTTCCAAATTATTGGGTTCTTCTCCATCAGTTATCCTAGATAAGTGATCTGGTCCTTCATTCAATCTTCCAGGCTTCACCACAACTTCAAAATCGAATTCTTGGAATAGAAGTAGCCATATGCATATCCTTCCCCCCAACATTAGCTTATTGACTAAATATCTTAAAGCAGGATGATCTGTAAACATATTGAAATGTTTCCCTAACAAGTAATGTATGTATTTCTGCAAAGCATAGACCATAGCTAATCATTCCCTCTCTGTTGTGTTGTAGTTTTGTTCTGAATCTGATAAATTTGTGCTTGCAAATGCAATAGGGTGATCTATATCACCTTCTCCTATTTGTGTCAATATTGCTCCTAAGGATTTGCAGATGCATCCACATGCACATGAAATTCTTTCTCCCATTCTGGAAATACTAAAATCGACGTAATAGCCATCTTCTCCCTCAAAATATCCAAGCTTTGTTGGCATTCCTCATTCCATTGATACTTAGTGTCTTTATTCAACAAATTTTCTATTGTCGTAGTAATCTGTGCATATCATCTTACGAACTTCTTGTAATATCTAGTATGGCCCAATGTAATCTTCAACTGGCGTATTGACTTTGGTGGTAGTAAGTTAACTATGACAACAATTTTAGCAGGATCAACTAGCAGACCCTATTTACACATTACATGCCCTAACAAAATGCCAAAAGGTGCGCTGAAAATACACTTCTTGATATTCAATTATACCTAACACTGTCTGCATCTGTCCAATATCAGTCTTAATACTTCAAGATGATCTTTCAACAAACTGAACACAGCCCAATCATCCAAGTAAACTTTTAAAAACTTGTGAATAAAGTCCTTAAAGGCTGCTACTACTACTCTTGAAAAAATGGTTGGTGCATTCTTCAACCCAAATGGCATAACTGCATACTAAAATGAGCCCCACTCTGTACCAAATGTAGTCTTGTGTCTATATTCTAGTCCAATCGTTATCTGATGATATCTTCAGAATCCATCTGTAAAAGAATAAGCTTCTTGACACCCTACATTATCCAAAACTTTTTATGTAAATAGTGTAGGAAAAGGATCGTGTAGGCAAGCATCATTCAATTTTCTTAAATATACACAAATCATAATCCTTCCTTGCTTCTTTTTCTGCACCACCATAGGGTTGATCCATTCTGACTCTTCCACAGGTTCTATGACACCAACTTCTAGCATCTTGTCAATTTTTTCCTTCACCTTCTCTTTGTATATTGGATTCAATCTGTAAAGTCTCTATCTAATAGGTCTTTCTTCTGGCTTCAAAGGGATATTCATATCTCCTATCTCTCCTGCTAATACCTCCATCTCTGAGAATGTCGCTGGGAATAAGTCATTGTATTCACGTAGTAATTATGTGATCCTTTTGACTGTCTGATTATCCCAATAATCTCCAATACTTAACATTTTTTGGTTTTTTGTAGTTCCAATGTTTACCTTCTTGATATTTAATGGTGCAGTATAGTCTTTTGAATATATCTTGGGACCTTCTACTTCATGTTATCACATTAAGTTGTCAAGGGCCACAGGTCATAGGCATGAGCACAAAGCAACACTTAGAGTGGTCTATTATGGACTCAAAGCGAGTGAGCAAGTTCAGTTTTCAGCGGAGGAGATTCCATTCAAAGTTCAGATTAGCGGATCACGGGCTTTTGAGAGTCCAAAATTGTGCGAAGTATAGCGCCAGAGAAAAAGGTTTGAAGTGTCAAAGTGCCCAAAATAACGAAGTTCCCAAAGTGGCCAAAGTACCGAAGAGGATCTTATCCGTCCGATTCTGGAGGCCACGCATTGTCAAATCCTTAACTCTAGAGGATTTGCTTGGGGAAAATAAAGTTTGAAGTTTGAAAAGTCCAAAGCCCGAATCGCAAAGCAGATCTTGGTCATCGATTCGAAAAGGGAATATCTAATCCATTGATATGAAGAGGGCATATTTGAGCCACTGATCATAAATCCTCGCCCAAGATCACAAGATCGAGGGCCACAGTCCATTGTGGGGATGCGACATTCTCGGGCGATAATTTTCTTGAGCGGTCCCACAATTCAAACCGTGGTTTGGAAAAAGTAATACAGGGCAAAAGGTGGTGGATTGTGGGCTCAGAAGAGGTGTGAACCCATACCACCTTTGAGTGGTCCCGCAATCACGCGTTAATATGGCATCCTATCCGAGAGCAATGTGTGTCCGCCCCCTTGGCATTAAGCCATGTTTCAATCCCGATGCATTTCATTAATAAAAGTGAGAGAGGTGGTTGAAAACTTGTCTCACCACATAAATGGAAAGCATGTTGAGAATGACCATGAGTGCAGATTGTCAATCTAAAGCTTCCTTCTAAATGGATTTTCCTGCAAGGCACATAACTGAGGCGATCTCACATCTGAAATGAGAAGGCATGCACAGACTTATAGAGCAGGCACCGACTAAAAACGTTGAATGCAGTGGTTCGATCACGCTCCTGATAGTTGCAGTAGTTCTAAGTATATATAGGCAGTTTTAGAATTTTGATGTGGTCGAATGGTTCAGCTAAGCTCCCTGCCATTGTAATATTTTTGTGAAGAACATTGGTTCTCTGGTTATGTATTTGTTTTTGATACATCTTGGTTAATCTAAGTCATCTTTCTTTCTCCATATTATTTGCCTCTAATACTGAGAGAGTTCATGATTAATTGATTCACATGGATTGTTATGATTGTATTATGATAAATGTTATATTATAGTGTTGTTATAATTTATTTTAGTTTCTTTGAGATTTGAATTCAAGAGGATCTTGCATTTAAGTTTTTCCTCCTTAGGTTGTTGGAAGACTTGATGTCCACAGCAAACCTCTACACTCTCCTCACCAAAGTATTCCCTCTATTCACCCTTACTCCAACTTACTGACTAAAGTTGATTCCAGACCTCAAATGCTTGTGCATGCAAGTCCATATTTCTGAGTTAGAACGTTATTATCATTGAGTCTACACCCATTTGACCTCTTTAAAACCAACCTATGACATAAAACTATGATGGGTACTGGGCTTACCTTCAACGCAATCTGAAGGTGACTGCTAGTGATAACATATCTGGCGTCGTTGTCGGGGAACGAATTGAAGACTTTTCCCTGGGTAAAATGACAACGAGCTTATGATTCTTAAGGTGCATTAGATATCAGAACCATTGAAGATTTCATTTTCACCTGGTGACTCCACTATGTCGACTCCACTTTTTCGGTTGTGGTTGCCTCTAACACACTCGAGTTGACCAAGAGAACTTTTTCAAGAAGGATTTTAGCAGCCGCTTTCTCAGCTTGAAAGTTCCCTAAGAGATTCACAACAATCAAATTTGTTCTTTGATGGAGAACAAAGAACAGACACATTCATACTGCATATCATTCACCTGACGAATCCATGATTAAAGGATCGATTGGTGACTCCACTAGTTCGAAATGGAAATAATCTTAGCTCGGATGTATGCTCCTTTTAATTTATCATTTGTTCCTGGTTTTCCTAATGTTGTTCCTACTCCATATGAATGAGGTGATTATTTACCCATATTTACAGAGCATAAATAGGACAACCCTGCTCAGCATCTCCTTGAGTTTCATGAACTCATGCATCAATGGGAAATACATAATGAGGATGTATTATTAAATATTTTCATGATCTCGTTAGCAGGAGATGCTCGCAATTGGTACCACTCCTTACCCCCTGCTAGAATCTACTCCCTGGAGCAGTTTCATGCAGCTTTCAATGGGCATTGTCAAAAGTTTTATTCCTCTGAGTTTATTTCTCATAACTATTTTAAGGAATATAACGACTATGTTCAAAATATAGCAGATTCTGATGCAGACTGTGAGGATGAAGAAGATGCTTTGGGTGAGCTGGTGGGACTGGTAAAATCACTTTCTGCAAAAATAGAGAAATTGAAGGTAGATCATGCTTGTTGCTCTTATGAAGATGCAAAGGATATTCTGGTCCTCGAAACAGATGTTCTTGGCAGCCCTATTGATGACGAAGAGTAGAGCTCTCCCATGGTTCATGTTTATTATGATTGTGAATCTGATCCTTGGTAGAGCCATGAAGGAGAAAAAGAGGAGCCAAATGCACAATTTATCTCCTGTTCAGAACCTGTAAATGAGCATATATCACATGGTACCAACCAGCCCTTGTATGACAACTATGAGCCATATTTTGAACTGGAAATGAAGGATTTCCAAGAGCATGCAACAGAACCTTTTTTCTTTATACATTGAAGGAAAACATTGTGTGGAAATCAATCATCCTAGGCCTACAAAATACCAAGAGAAGAGCTTTCCCATGGGTCTTGTTTATGAATATTATGAATCTGACCCTTGGGAGAGCCATGAAGAAGAAGAGGGAAAGACAAATGAGCAGTTTATATCCTGCCCTGAGCCTGTGAGTGAGCAGCCACCACCTAGGATTAGTCAACCTGCATCAACTTCCCATCCACCTATGCTTAGCAATGATATTCAGCCATGTGTGAGCATATGTGAAGCAGATCGAGCTATCTGTTACAAATTTTCTGGAGTTTTCCACTCGTTCTATGAACCTGTCAGTGAGTACCTAGAGTTGCATTTCCTTCATGCCTTGGAGCCGCCTAGATTTATCTCAACTTCAGCCTTTGGAGGAAATCTGAAGGATGTAACCATTCTACTATCATGGTTGCATCATCTGTTATCGGTCACTAACAGAGTAAATGAGCTTACATTTAGGAAGTTACTTGAATGGCTATGGTGGAATTTTGCTTTCACCTAGCGCTTTGTAAAAATTAGTTAGTCTAGGAATGTACATAAATAAGCTCCTCTTGGAGCCCATGTGTTTTGTTTTCATTTTTAGGATAGTGTGCTTGTTGGCTTTTATTTCTTAGCAAGATGGTTTGAGCATGACTCCATAGCCCAACATCTAAGGCACTGAAACTGCACGTTCTTGGTAGCTCACAGGGAGCATGCCATCCCCTATGGAGCCAAATGTTATCACATTAAGTTGTCAAGGGTCGTAGGTCGCAGCCATGAGCACAAAGAAACACTTAGAGAGGTATAATATGGACTCAAAGTGAGCGAGCAAGTTCAGTTTTCAGTGGAGGAGATTCCATTCAAAGTTCAGATTAGCAGCTCGTAGGATTTCGGGAGTCCAAAATTGCGTGAATTATAGCGCCAAAGAAAAAGGTTCGAAGTGTCGAAGTGCCTTAAATCCTGAAGCACCCGAAGTGGCTAAAGTCTCGAAGAGGATCATGACCGTCTGATTCTAGAGGCCATGCGTCGTCAAATCCTTAACTCTGAAGGATTTGCTTGGGGAAAATAAATTTTGAAGTTTGAAAAGCCCGAAGCCCGAATCGCGAAGCAGATCTCGACCGTTGATTCAAAAAGGGAAGATTTGATCCATTGATCTGAAGAGGGAAGATTTGAGCCGTTGATCATAAATCCTCACCCAAAATCACAATATTGATGGCCACAATCCATTGTGGGGACGCGACGTGCTCGGACGATAATTTTCTTGAGCAGTCCCGCATTTGAAACCGTGGTTTGGAAAAAGTAACACATGGCAAAAGGTGGTGGATTGCGGGCTCAGAAGCGGTGTGAACCCAAACCACCTTTGAGTGGCCCCGCAATCACACGTTTATATGGCGTCCTATCCGAGAGCAGCATGTGGACACCCCCTTGGCATTATGTCGTGTTTCAATCCCGATGCAGGTCGTTAATGAAATTGAGAGAGGTGGTTGAAAACTCATCTCACCACATAAATGGAAAGCATGTTGAGAACAGTCATGAGTGCAGATTGTCAATCCGAAGCTTCCTTCTAGATGGATTTTCCTGCAAGGCACATAACTAAGGAAATCTCGCGTCTAACATGAGAAGGCCTGAACAGTTTGACAGAGAAGGCACCGACTGAAAACTTTTAATGCAGTGTTCCGATCACACTCCTAGTAGTTGCAACATTTCTGAATATATATAGGCAGTTTTAGTATTTTGTTGTGGTTGAATGGTTGAGCTAGGCTCCCTGCTATTGTAATATTTTTGTGAAGAACATTGGTTCTTTGGTTATTTATTTGATTTTTAGACATCTTGGTTAATCTAAGTCATCTTTCTTGCTCCATCTTATTTTCCTCTGATACTGAGAGAGTTCATAATTGATTGATTCACATGGATTGTTATGACTGTATTATGATAAATTTTATATTATAGTGTTTCTATAATTACTTTCAGTTTCTTTGAGATTTGAATTCAAGAGGATCTTGTGTTTAAGTTTTTCCTCCTTAGGCTGTTGGAAGACCTGATGTCCACAACAGACCTCTACACACTCCTCACCAAAGTCTTCCCTCTATTCACCCTTACTCCAACTTACAGACTAAAGTTAATTCCAGACCTCAAATGTTTGTGCATTCTAGTCCATATTTATGAGTTATAACGTTATTATCATTGAGTCTGGGCCCATTTGACCTCTTTAAAACCAACCTGTGACATAAAACTATGATGGGTACCGGGCTTACCTTCAATTCAATCTAAAGGTGACTTCTAGTGCTAACACTTCCCTTTCTCCTTCAATTTATGGGATATGTATATAGTGCAGGTTATCTTATGTTGGATCTTCTTCTTATACGATGTGATAACAAGGTAATAGTTGTCTAACAGTATGTCTATGTTGGTTATGAAATGTTGGGATTATTTCAAATTCAGGTTCTTCAAATATCTTGTCTCTTATTACTTTTAACGTTGTATCTATCTCTAGACTTTCATGTTCAAAGGAAAATGTAACTGCAATATTATGTTGTATTTCTTCCTAGTTCACAATTTCTCTTCGTTGTTCTAGTTTTGTGTACCAATTCCTTGGAATTCTTTCTAGTGTGTGAATAAAATGGTGTAGTCATTCTTCTGAGGGTACTAATCTCCATTGAACTATACACTTATCTACATGTTCTTTGGGTTGTCCAAATCCCTCATATTTCTCCTCATATATATGCTCATGTTCTTTGGGTTGTCCAAATCCCTCATATTTCTCCTCATATATATGCTCATGTTCTTCGTTAAATTTGATGCACAGTAACCTTTTGCACTGAAACCAATTGTTGATATTCTCCTTGTGTGTACCCCACCATATTGCAGGTGTGGATTTAAAAGCAATATTTAATGTTGGTAATCTCTAGTTTTCCATAACCTCTACCTCAAACTTCATTAAAAATTCTTATAAGTCATTCAAACCATAAAAAGTAGGAGGTTATCTTACCTCTATACCAACCCATCTCAGCACGCACGTCATTCTGGTGCATCTCCTAGTAGATAACTCATGTAGTCACTGCTGCCAATTTTCCAGTTCTATGTTAGAGCCTGAAGCAAAAGAACTAATACTCCTCCAACTGAGCATGCCATCTGTAGTTGGGATGATATAATCCTCTTCATTCCCGGTAATTCTGTATAATTGATTGACATCTTCTGTAAGAATATTGTCTATCACAGGTTCCACATACCTTCCTCCTTCTTAGGGATTCAGTGGCACAATAAATTTGTATTCCCCTTATTCAAACATCATCTTTCTTGTCTTCAAGTTGATAATAGTATGTTTATAAAAATCCCAATCCAGACCCAACAATGTTGGATATGGAGAGGTATTATCAACTATGTCTATCACTTCAAAGTCTGCCATGATGCACACACTATATATATCTATTGGAATCCCCTTCAACCTACCAATTGGCACCACTTTGTGTTGATTTTCCAACTTCAACTGAATAGGTGAATACCCCAATTGTGGTTCTCCCATAGCTTCCCAAGTCTTCTTTGGCAGAACATTGACTTCAAACCCTAAGTCTAGTATGGTATCCCCCATATTGAAATCTCCTATGTTGGCATTCAAACTGAATTCTCTGCTTTTTCTTCTCTTCTTATGGACCTAATTTACTCTTTTTACCCCTTCTTCCTCAGAATTACACTTTTCTAACAAATTATGCAGTACTTGTAAGGAATTTTTATCATTCAGCAATTTTACACATGATCCCAAAAGTTTCTTAAGTTACTTACTTGCTTTGAATATTTATCTTTGTTGGTCTGATCAAATAATGGAGGCATGTCATACATAGGTATCTCATCGTCTGGCTTCATTCTTGAAGTAGAAGAAATTTTTTCTTTCAAATATCTTGTCAAGCTTCTTGGAATATCTCTTTTTCTTTACGCACATCAAACTTATGTTCATGGGCGATGTTCTTCCTTACCCACTGGTACTGGTCTTGATCCTTATTGGGTGCATCTTCTCCTATATTATATCTACCTCTAGTAACTATGTTGATATTCTTACCATCCTTTTCTCTATTTTCCACAACAATCCATTGCACGTTTTGATTGGCATGGTTCCTCTTGTCCTGTATTTTTATCAAAAGTGTTGGACACTCTTTTGTTTCATGGTCTATTATGAAACAATGCATACATGTCGCAGGTGGTTGTGGGCAGTCTCTTGCATAGTTCCCTGATTCCTTATAGTTATGACAAACAATTGGTCCTCAACCTCCTCCAAAGCCTCTTCCTCCACGACCTCCTCCTCTGAAGCCTCCTCTATTTCCTTGATTATCTCTGTGCAGTGTATTATACTCAGGTCCTTGGTTATACTCCAGCTGCGCGTTATGTACTGCAGTGGTGTTGTGCATTGTTGCGATGCTCCAAACTATTGTGCATTTTTGTAGTGTGGTTGTTCTTGAAACTGTTGCATGGGATTGTACTGTGGTTATTGTGTGTTGTTATATTGTGGTTGCTAGGCATTGTTATATTGTGGTTGTTGTGTAGGTTGTCATGTTACATGTTCATCATGCACCTTATATGTATCTGTAATCCTTTTTTTCATCATCTCCAAGGCTCTACAGTCCTTGTCGTCATGTCCAACTGACTTACAAAAGTTACAAAATGTACTCTTCGGTATTGTTTGATATTTATGCATCAGGGGGGAATGATAGGGATCATGCCCATGTGTTTTTCAAATATCACACTATGGTCCTCCTAAACCTAAATGGTTTGGCATACCTACTCTAATATATTGTGCAAACAATGGACACTCATTCTTGTGATGGCCTTTTGTCCTGCACATTGTACACTAGACATCTTCTCTTTTCTCCTTCCCTTTATTTTGATTCAACTGGAATGTTAATTTCTTCAAATCTTGCTTCAACTCTTCCACAGTTGGATATGTATGCTTGTACTAGTTTTCTTCTAGTTGTAAGGTTGCCTGCAAATCCTCAACCTCACTTTCAAATTTTTGTTGTCTCAAAGGATACTTCAAGTGTGGAAACAAAGAATTAACAAACAAATGTCTATGTTATGTATCAGTAATAGTGTAATTTGTTGAGCTACCGCCTCTACATGGTGTAGATACTTGATTGCTACTTATTGAACTTGCACTTATGCTACTAGACCCACGTCCTATAAATATTCTTCTACCACTAATCATTTGCTGGTTAAATGGTTTTTCTTCTTCAGATGTCTCAGTTGCACATGGGGTTCTGGGTTCCAAAAAAAATCGGATTTGGAATGGAGAGCCTTCTTTTGCGCTGGACAAAGGACCTCTAGTTTTCCTCTCATATGTGGAGTGAAAGATATCCTCATTCTTCCATGTGGCATAGAGATCCTCTACCTCTTCCTCATCATTTTCCAAGCCCTCTCGCTCGGCTACTTCCCTCTTCTTGTTATTCATCCTATACGGGTAGGGTCTTCCGCTACGCATCACACCTGCTTTCCTTACAATTTCCTTGGTATGTTCATCATACATCATGATGGGGTCCATTTCTTCCTCCTTTTGTCTACTCTCCATAGCCTTCTCCATTTATCATATCTTCCTTAGTGCTTCCCCCAACTCCCCCATGCGTGCAGAGTGATCTAGTTGTCTGATTCCATGTTCATCATGCCTTTATCATGTAATAAGATCTTGATCAACGTGTAAAGAGACCTGATGTACCTCCCTCTAGGTACCTTCAAGAAATCCTACTCTGCAACAGTATATGACTTTTTTGTATCTACTGCAAACTCAGTGATAAACCCTACAGTAATATTGTATAACCCAAAATCCACTATGCGCGTGAATTTGTTTTTTAACCCTTTCCAGTCGCGCAATATTTTCAGCAATCCACTCTACTGGACTGATCTGATTAGTCGGATGGGTATCTTTCAACCTCAATATCCACTCTTGTAATAACTCTGGAAAATAACACAAATATGCTTCATGCAAATCAGTAAACACATACCTCTGCAAGTACTGGCGCGATGTATACCTAGAACCCTTACTATCTTTTTGTGTGACCTCCAACTTCTTTGTCTCTAACCATATTTAAAGCTCTTGCTTCATAGTATTACATGGCTTGAACATCCCTTTCTACCACTACATCTTCTTTACCAAACCCCTTCCAGGTTGTCCTTCTGAGTTCCAACCGGCAATGGAACTATTTGTTGGACGTATGGGCTGACTCGAGTTCTACCTTAGTTCTCCAACAAAATTGTTTTCACCATTGGCCCTTCTGGTAAACTAGAAGGCTACACCGTGCACAGAGTGCATAGTGAAATGTCACCCAAGATGGTTTATGGGTGATTGCAAGACACAGGTGTTGGTAGTCATGGAAGGGATTGGGGTTGTTCTTCTTACTTCTATTTATACTTTAACATGCATTATATTGTACCATTCATCAGATCTAATATTCCATTCATTCTGCATACATATTCTAGTGCGTGTTGTAATTAAAACCATTCATTTATCTAACCATTTAACCATGATTTCATAAATAACAAAACATTCAGACACATTGCAACACGGGGTTTTACTATGTTTCACCCCCCTTGGGGCTACGTCCACAAAGATCTTATTTGTATTTATTCATCTTCATCAAAACAGTGTTGCGCGCATTACATCATGTGAATAATGGTGAGGTTGACCAGTGTCACACCAAGCTCCACAACTTGCGACCTGACCCTCAGTTACATCAACTACATTTGAGCTCTGCAACTCTTAACCATACAAAATCTTAGACTCAAAAAGGACTCTCCAAATATGATAATACCAAGATATTCTCAAAAAGGATATTCTAATATATGGATGATCCTTCAATATTACTCATACATATTATTTATACTACAAAATTGGGTTAAAACCCTTACATTATGACTCCAAAACCCTAACCCTAACATAGCTAGGTTTGTCCACATATGCGTCAGATTTTTGCAAATCTTGTCGCACGGTGCTTCCTTTTCTCTTTGTCGTGCTAGTCTTCCTTATTTTTCGGGGTGTGTTGTTCCCTTTGGTCCATGTTTCCTTGCTAACTACTCTTACTCCCAAAAATTCCTACTCCAACAGTCTCCCACGGGATTTGGATCTACCCTTTTCTCTCTTCATTCCTTTCTCCTTCAATCTTCCACAAACATCCAAGGCCTCAGTGGTGGATTCATAAGCTTTTTGTCTCACCTCCTCTTGAAGTAAAGTAGCCACAACCTCATCGACGAGAACTAATGTCTTTAAAATTCTCCCAATGACCATTACCAGGTTGTGCCATTGATCTAGAAAAGAACACAAAAGGGTCATACAATGATCCTCCTCATCCATATTCACTCCTAATGAGATCAACTAGGTCACAATAGTATCAAATGCATTCAGGTGCTTGGCTACATAATCACTATCTCCCATTTTCAAGGAAAACAACATTTTCCACAAAAAAAGTTTATTAAGCAAGGATTTGGCCTAATACAAACTTCTTCCATGGCATTGTTGTGGTTTTTTCTTCAAAATTGTTCAATAATACCAAATCAACCAAACAAATTCTGATAAGGCTTCTCACTTTTCTCTCGAACACCACCCACTCTTCATCTTTCATACGAGTGGGCTTGGTTCTAGATACTATAACCCATAGATCTCGATCTACAAGAATATCATCCATCTTGAGCTTCCACAACTCAAATATAGTGCCATTAAATGTCTCCATATGTGATCTAGTGGTGCTTGAATCTCCCATACAACAATATTTCCTTCTATGCAAACTCCCACTCAAGAAAATATAGATCAAAAAACCTTGTCCCTAACACCTTGGATCTAAAGTGATCAGGCTCTGATACCAAATGAAAGGAAGTAGAGGTGTAGAAAAATCTTCCTACACTAATCCATGAGAGAAGAATATCCAAAAATTAAAAACAAAACATTTGCAAACATCTGAAATAAACAACAAACCATTAACAACACAATATCCTTAGGAAAAAATTAATGGGAGAAAAACCCCACACTCTAAATCACACTCAATGTATTATTCAACAACTAAAAGGTTACAATACATAGTCTTTGTGCTTTTGGCAGTAAGATAAAACTTACATTATTTTTCCTCTGTCTCTATTACTGAATAAATAGGCATAATAAAACCATAAAACATTTATGGTTTTCCATTTCTACTTACTAGAAACCACCAATAAGTTATTCCCTACCAGTGCTCTACATTTATTCCTTGCCACTACTCAATAGTTATTCCCTACCATTGCTTTGCATTTATTCTTTGTCATTGCTCTACATTGTTTCTCTGTTATGGCTCTGCATTTATTCTCTACCACTGTGTTACATTTATTCCTTTCTATAGCTCTACATTTATTATTTGTTGCACTACTGCATCGGAAGGTGTATGACACACCCATCCCAACAAGCCAACCTTACAATAGGATTTGGCAGATCAATTATCTTCATCTACTATGCCTAATACCAATCATTAGGGACCATGTTATATAATTCATTTGATCATTCAAACATGTGTAAATAAGTATCACTACACTTGTAAATGGCTCCATAAGTTTGATAGGTTTTGATCAAACTTGACATTGTACTCTTTGTGTGATCGAGCTTGGTACAATGGTGTTTGTGACTTGAGTTACAAAAACACTTCACATCACTTTAATTATTGTCATTCATTCTGACTCATTCTTTTGTATCAATGATTGATGTACAATTCAATAATCTTAATTATTGTCATTCATTCTAACACTTTCTTTTGTATCAATGATTGATGTACAATTCAATAATCTTAGGTGTTATGGTTCATCTCTTTAGTCAAATTGTTCATTGTTACCCAGTTATTATTCTTCATTCAATTCAATGTGTTTATCTTACACTTAATTGTTTAAGTAGATAATCATACATTTTTATAGTTGATTATATATGACACAATTTGATCTAACATACAATACAATGAATGGATTCTACACTTCAATTGGTCATGTCTTCTTAAGCTTATGAAAAGTCAATGGTTTATAATAGTCATCATTTTTCACTTTAATCCTTTGTGGTCAACTTGAACTCATTTTAATATACATATGTCATGAAATTCAATCAATTTCCTACAATTATGAATCTTATTAGTCCTTGCCATAGGCATAGAGGGACTATAGCGATCGATAAAGCGTTGACTACATATTAGTTTGTCCTTTGATTGGAAATATTTGCACAATACCTATTATTGGAGCTATGGAATTAAAATCATATATTTTTATATATTAAAAAGTAACATATATGTATTGATCTGATTGGCTAAGTGATTGTAATATACCAGATATAAAATGTATGCAGAACAGAAATAAAATGCTAGAAATGGTAGAATAACAGCAATATAACCATAACATTCACCACAATAGCACTGAAATGATAAGAGAATAATAATAGAAATAGCACTTTGAATCTGAAAGCAATGTTCACGGGCCTCTTCGAGGGGGCAACCTCCAGTTGAGCATAGCTCTATTACAATAATATCCAAGCTAGGGTTCTGATACCCTCGACTCCTATTTATACTAAAAAGAAGCATCTAGAGGAAGATCCTTCTAGAAGCGGAAGCTTCTATTAGGTCGTCTTACATCCGCCTTATTCTATTTTATTGAAAGGACTTATTAATATTGACCTTTATTACATCCGAATATATTGTTCTACCTATGTGCGGGTTAGTACCCTAACATGTCCGCCCCCTTAAAAACAGCCTTGTCCTCAAGGCTTGAGATGAGGAAATTGTTGCAGAATGGTAGTTGGTTCCCAAGTGGCATCTGTTGGAGTTGTATCTTTCCATTGGACTAGCACTTCCTTGATGGTTCTCTGACATAGCCGACGCTCACGCTGGTCCAAAACTGCATCTGGCTCTAGCCAAATGGATTCTTCTTCAGCTAACTCTGGAAAGTTGGCTTGAATTTGGCACTTAGCTGTAATCACCTTCTTTAAGCATGAAACATGAAAAACAGGATGTAGCCTCGAATGGCTAGGCCAAGCTAAATGATAGGTTACTTGTCCCACATGCTTGAGAATGGTATAAGGACCATAAAATTTGGGCGCTAGCTTCTGACAATGCTCGGCCTTGAGGGAAGTTTGCTTGTAAGGTTGCAGTCGAAGAAACACCTGATCCCCTTCTACAAATTGACATTCAGAGTGACCTTGATCTGCTTGTTGCTTCATGTGATTCTGTGCCATGACCAAATTCTCTTTGAGTGTATGGAGAAAAGCCTCTCGAGCTGTAAGTGTTAGGTCAACCGCCTAGACCTTCGAGGCACCCGGTAAGTATGAGAGAACTGAAGGTGGATTTTGTCCATATACTGCTTCAAAAGGAGTCATGTGTGTAGCTGTATGGTATGGAGTGTTGTACCACCATTCAGCTAGGGGTAACCATTGAGCCCACTAATTTTTCTTTTCCGAGGCAAAACACCTCAAATATGTTTCCAAGCACTTGTTGACAACTTTTGTTTGGCCATCAGTCTGGGGATGATAAGATGTGTTGAGATGCAATTCGGTGCCTTGTATCTTGAACAGTTTTTGCCAAAAATTGTTTGTGAAAGTTGGGTCGTGATCAGAAACAATAGAGTGTGGCATGCCATGAAGCTTGAAGACCTGATCCATGAAAATTTGAGCCATCGTGGATGTTGTAAACGGGTGTTGAAGGGCATAGAAATGAGCATACTTGGAAAGGCGATCAACAACCACCATGATGAATGATTTATTTCCCAATTTGGGTAAGCCGGTAATAAAATCCATACATATATCCTTCCAAATAGCAGGTGGAATCGGGAGCGGTTGTAGTGTGCCTGGAGATTTGACTGTTTCTCCCTTGTTGTGTTGACATACATCACATTCAACGACAAAACTATGAATGTCCTATTTCATACCATCCCAGAAAAAGGAACGTTTGACCCTGTCATAGGTTTTGGTGAACCCGAAGTGCCCTACTGTGGGTGTAGCATGAAGCTCAGAAAGTACCATGGATTTAAGCTTTGATTGTTTACTTACATACAAATGGCCTTTGTATCGAAGTTCATCATGGAGCCAAGAGTACCCTGGGGAAGTTGGAGCATTGGACTACAATTGTTGGATCAGCTACGAACTTTTGGGATCTTGTAGCCATTCCTGGCGAACGGCTTGGAGCCAATCTGGGACAATGAATGAAAGAGAAAAAAGGGATCCTTCATCTTCATATTTGCGGGAAACTGCATCCGCAATCACATTGTCTTTGCCTTTCTTGTAAATGATCTCATAATCATATCCAAAGAGCTTTGTCACCCATTTTTGTTGTTCTGGGGAGGAAATGTGTTGTTCCAGAAAATACTTGAGGCTTTGATGGTCTGTCTTAATTTGGAAATGTTCCCCCAATAGATAAGGGCGCCACAGATCAACGGCATGAAGAATAGCCAACATTTCCTTTTCATAGATGGATTTGCGCAGATTTCTTTTAGATAGTTTCTTGCTGGTAAAGGCCAAAGGTCGACCCTCTTGCATAAGGACAGCATCAATTCCTTTCCCTGAGGCATCACATTCCAACAAAAAGGTCTTTGTGAAATCGGGAAGGGTGAGGACTGGAGTGGTGAACATGGCCATCTTCAAGGTTTGAAAAGCTTGAGCAGCGGCTGGAGTCCAAGTGAAAGAGTTCTTTTTTAGGAGAGTAGTGAACGGTGTTGCAATCTTCCCATAATTCTTAACAAACCTGCGATAATACCCTGTTAAGCCCAAAAATCCATGCAAGCTCTTAAGAGTCTTTGGGTGAGGCCAATATTGCATAGCTTCAATCTTTTTAGGATCCACCCTGACGCCATCCTTGCCAACCAGATGACCCAAGTATTCTACTTCTGAGGCACCAAAAGCACATTTAGACTGTTTCAGGAAAAGTTGGTGCTGAGAGAGTAGATGGAGAACTCGATCCACATGAGCAGGATGGTTTATCCAGGTTTTTCTATAGATGAATATATCATCAAAGAAAACTAAGACAAAATGGCAGAGAAAAGGATGGAAGACATGATTCATGAGGCTTTGGAAGGTGGAGGGGGCATTACACAAGCCAAAGGGACCAAAAACTCATAGTGGCCCTCATGAGTTCTAAAGGAAGTCTTGGGAATGTCTGCCTCTTTCATACATATCTGGTGGTAGCTTGAACGAAGATCCAGTTTAGTGAAGAATTGGGTGCCACTCAATTCATCCAGGAGGTCATTAATGACAGGAATGGGGAATTTGTCTTTGATGGTAAGTTTGTTGAGGGCATGGAAGTCGGGACACATTCGCCAAGAACCTTCTTTCTTTAGAACCATGACCAAAGGAGACGAGTAGGGGCTCGTACTAGGGAAAATAACGCCTACATTAAGGAGTTCCTGGACCATTTTCTCAATTTCATTTTTGGGGGAAAAGGGGTGACGATACGGACAGATATTGGGAGGAAGGCTTCCGGGTACAAGGGGAATGGAATGATCATGAACACCACAGGAAGGAGGGAGTCATTGGGGAGTAGAAAAGACCAATTGATGTTTATAAAGGATGGCTTGGAGGTCTTGCGAGACCGAGGGTGTCTTTGTTGCTTATATGGCATGGAGTTGGGTGATAACACCAGCGGTGATGCCTTGGAACTTATATCGGTGGCCCTCCTGGTCGAATTGCATGGTTAAGTCTTTAAAATCCATGAGAATGGGACCCAAAGTCCTTAGCCAGTCTACACCCAACACAATGTCACAACCTCCCATGTCAATAGAAAACATATGGGATTTCAGGTGGTAGTCACCAATTTGGAGATGCACATTTTCACAACGCCCTCCACATTTCATGGAACCACCATTGGCAATCATGATTTGGAAATTATTGACAGCATGGATGTAGCAATGAGTTTCTTGGGAAATGCAGCGATGAATAAAATTATGGGTGCTGCCACTATCAACCAGAATAATGACCTTCCAATGATTAATGGAATCGATTAGCTTGAGGGTTTGGGGAGCGGAGAAGCCAGTGAGAGCATTGAGGGAAATGATCGGTTCTACTTTAGGAGGGTCTGAGGGAGGGGTTATGTCAGTGGATTCAGGTGACTCAGACACAAGGGGAGTTTTTACATCCTCTTCCGAAATATCCTTGGAGATGGCCATAAAAATCTTGTGTTCTTTATAGTTGTGGCCGGGGAAATATTTTTCATCATGGTTATAACAAAGGCCTTTGAGTTGGCGTTCAGCCATTTCAACCCTGGTCAATTTTTGGATCTTTAGTGGAGCAGAGGGAGTAGTGGGATTTACTGGTTTAGGGAAAGGGATAAAGGAGGGTTTTTGGTTTTGAGAGGATACCACCTGTTGTTCTTCTTTATCTCTTTTAGTAGCCTCCACCCAACTCTGAGGCCGAGCCATGAGGGCATGGGCCGGAATCTCATCCTTGAAGTCGTTGATAAAAAACTCTCGGAAAAAGGCATCAGACATGCCCTCTGTTCTAAAATCCAAGCGCTCAAAGGAAGCTATAAAGTCTTCCACTGTTCCTAATTGTTTCAACTTTTTCAAACGGCCCAAATGGTTGGTGTCAATGTCAAAGCGTTCATAAAGCTCTGCCACAAAGTTTTTCTCCATTTCCACCATTGCCACCGGTCTTGATCTAGATGGAGAACACCATACCGGAGTTTGGCCAAGTCATATGTAATGTCGTATAAAGAGAAATAATGTTCCATTTAGGTTACCCAACCAGTGGGGTCCGAGTCATCAAATTTGGTCACATCCACCTGTGGAAGGCGTAGGTCACGTTGAAAGTGATGGTTCTGAAAGTTATTGGAATGAGAGGAATGGTCACCTTTAGTATGTGGAGGTGAGGAAGAGGAAGGGTTATCTGTAGGGATATGCAGTTTGGTGTAGAGTGTCGAAAATATTGGTTCAAGCTAGGTGGTGAGGTCTTGTTTGATTTCCTCCATTGAGGACAGCATGGTTGTATTGATGGATGCAACATTGGCACTGAGTTGTTTCACTTCTTGTTGGGTTTCGATGAGACCAGATTGCAAGGTATTGAATCGAGCTTCCAAGTCTTGGCTATGGGTATGGGCCATGAGGATGGGGGAACTGAAAAGTAGCGAGCAGGGTCAAAAATTTTGCCGAAAAATGATATGGATGAATGCGATAAGGGCGAAGAGATGAATCCAATGGAATAGGTCTCAAATAATGGATTTTTTTATTTTTTATTTTTTTTTACACGTGCGGAGTTATACTCCGGTATGAAGAATACTGCAGAGAGGAAATGCTCAAATGCTTAACCAGAAAGAAATGTGTATTTACTTGGCAACCCGAACACAGTTGCGCGGCAATAGATCTTTTTTGTTTTAATTTGTTTATGTTTCTGTCCCCAAGGGTTAGGTATTCAAGGGTTTTCCCTGTGCTATAGCTCTCTGATATACATGCAGGGTCCAACAGTAGTACTCAGCCCAATATCTCAGGGCACTAACTAAGGAGCATAGATAGTACCCTTATCCGTACTACCCGACAACCCAAGTACTAGAGAGTATCTTCCCGAGTGTTGTTCTCAGTGACACTATAGTAGTCAGGCGGCCGATCAGTTTATCTAAAGAGGGATTCAGGTAATCTAGGTAAATCCGTACATAGGTGTTGTGTGATGTGCTACCACTCGAAGGGGTACCAACAGGGGTTACAAGGGTGGCCAACAGATGTGCGCTTAAGTACCACTTGTATTTCCTGCGTGTATGAATCCCTTAACCACAGGTTTATGCGCGTAACAACATATCTGTGTGGCTTAAAGATGCCGGAATACGTCTCTACCCTGAAGAAAAAAAAAAATTAACCCACACTTTCTGCCGAGGAAAGTGCTCTGATACCACTTGTAATATACCAGATATAAAATGTATGCAGAATAGAAATAAAATGCTAGAAATGGAAGAATAACAGCAATATAACCATAACATTCACCACAATAACACTGAAATGATAAGAGAATAATAACATAAATAGCACTTTGAATCTGAAAGCAATGTTCACGGTCCTCTTCGAGGGGGCAACCTCCAGTTGAGCAGAGCTCTATTACAATAATATCCAAGATAGGGTTATCATACCCTTGACTCCTATTTATACTAAAAGGAAGCATCTAGAGGAAGATCCTTCTAGAAGCGGAAGCTTCTATTAGGTCTTCTTACAACCGCCTTATTCTATTTTATTGAAAGGCCTTATTAATATTGACCTTTATTACATCTGAATATATTGTTCTACCTATGTGCGGGTTAGGACCCTAACATATATTGGAGGTCTTATTGTCGGCTTCGCTATTCCCAATGTAGTATATGGAAACATATCCAAACTTTTTCTCGTAGACAGTATGTTTTAATCATATGATTTTCCTGTATATTGCTTGAAGGTCAATTAATTATACCATTAGTTTGAAAAATTTGTATTAGCATTTTCTGCTACCCGAATATATCCGTCAGTTTTGATATGTACTAAGCATATTGAAATGTTTTCATATCCAAGCTTTGTATATTTCTTGAAATTTATTGACACTTATTCTGAGATGCCTCAATAGACCTGAAAGTGTAAATGTCTACATGACACGTCGTCCACCAACACCTCTGACATCTTAAATGTCTGCACACTACAAGGTCCTTAAACAGCCTGAGAGTCTTAAATGTTTATGTAAGTACGGTTCTCAGAGTACATGCTAGTTCAATATCCATTGTATGTTTCATCCTTGTTCTGCCATTGAAGCTACATACATTGTTTATTGGTTTGGTGACTGCTTCTTCTTTGTTGGTTTGTCAAGTGCTGCCATTTTATGTTTCATCCTCATAATCATTGAAGCTAGATACATTTATTACTAGTTCGGTGAGTGGTTCTTCTTCGTTGGTTTCTCGGTTGCTGGTTTTTGTTGTTTCGCTCGCGATTCGACCTGCGCTTCTGCATTTCATCGTTTCGGAGTAAGTTTCGATGCCATAGTTTAATTTTGCATTCCTTGTTTGTTGTTCAATATTTGCAGTTTGCAAGTAAGAATGTTTGCTTATTTGTAGTTGCATGTTCCTTGTATGTTTCCAGTTCCTTTTCTGCTTCGGTTGAAGTTTTGTAATCGTTGGAGATACATATGTTCTTCATTGGGTCGGTGGCTTTTGTTGGTTCATTGGTTCCTGGGTTGTTGGTTCTATTTTTTTTCCTAGGGCTTGCGCTTTGGGGCCCTGGGGGTGTATTTCGGCCTCTTCGTGCTAGTTTGGTCCTTGTTGGTTTCTTTTCTTTGATTCAGCCTTGCAGGGTTGGGGTGCAACAGCGGTGGTTGGAGCTTTTCTTTTTTCTTTTTTTTTGGATTGTTATTGTTTTTTGGGGGTGATTTACGGTGTTCAGTCCCTGCACCCACCAGTCAATCTGCAGTTGTGTTATTTTCCATTTTTGTAGAGGTCGTTATCTGTAATTCTGTGAGATTTTCCTGGTGCTCGAGTCCTTCCATGAAAGAAAATAGTTGCATACAAAATTGTTGGAGGATTACATGTGAAGTTACAATATCCGTTGTTTTTTGTTGGAATAAAGCATACGTATGCAGCCTACATTTATAGACCATGTATGGTCAAATGTACAGATATGACATGACATGTTCTTTCTCCTTTACATAGACTGGTGTGCAAAAGATACAATTTGTGTTGTGCTTGAGATATGATATGTGCAACAAAGATTCTTCAAGATTATATTTTCATGTCTGGAAGCATGTCTGGGTAGTTTGCCATGGAAAATTGAGAACTTGTATCGTGGGCACAACAGTCTGTGTAGAGGCTAAAGAACATGGTTAAAGGGCATATCTGGATGAATTGCTAGGGAAAACCAGAAATCATTTACCTGCAGCCATGCAATTGCATGATATTTACTACCTTGTAATATATTTTGGTGAGGGAAAAAAAATCTAGACGTTTATAGCCATGGATAGAGAAGCGTAAAGGTTCATGTTTATGCTTTTGTAAACTATTCGTAGAGTCAATTTTTTTGTATCTACATATTTCTTGTTCTCCAGTGAATACCAGCTTCCACTGATGTTCATTGAATTTTGTGGGTTCCCACATTGAAACAAACAGAGTAACTGGAGAAAAGGAGGGAGTCTTGACTGCATCGGCTGAAGAGGATATAGAAAGGTGCATGCTTGTATTGTTGTTTCATATTTCATTGTTTTGTATTTCATTTATGGCCTGTATATGTGTTAAACTATTTGTGTGCCTTCCTACATGGTAAGGTATCTTGGTTACATACATTCCTTCTTGCATACTAAGCTAGTTTATGTTCATTGTGTTTGTGCTGCAATGTTGCATTTAAAGAAACAGAATTGTTGGACAGGACGAAGGACTCTTTGGCAGGTAAATAGACCTTTTTATTTTTCTTTTAGATGTTTGTTTTCATACTAACTTTCCTTCATCTTGATTGCATCTTCGGCGTTGCTGCCTTGGAAAAAACAAGTTGCTTGGACAAGGAGATGAATTCTTCTATGTAGCAGTAAAGGGTTTTGTGGTACAATCTTCTAAAAGGTATACCAAGTGGGCCAGTAAATTAAATATACAAACCAGGTGGGAGCATATAATATTAGACTTGAAAACAATGAATTTGTAGTAATGGGCCTTTCTGCACTCCTTGTTTCTACTTTTTCCATTTTCTATTATCCCTTTTGTTTTCTAATTCATCTGCTTAGTGTGGTTTCCGAAAATTCCCTCCTACGCTGGTTGGCGAACTAACGGACTGACATATGTGGTCCTGCTTCTACCTTATTCCCTAGTTACCCACTTTGTCGATTGCGCCTGCCAGGTTGGCAGGTTGAAGATTGCTCCCCTGGATTTCGAGGGTCCGCGATATACAAATTGGCCATGGTGACCCGCGGTCATGCCCTGTTTACTGTTAAACATTTCTCCAGTTAAAAAATTAAGATGCATACAGTTTTACGGCTATTTGGTCCTTCTGATGGACAATATATAAGGCATATATTTGTTTAGTCCTGATGTTCATCTGCACATGCTTGCATCAGAAAAAGTTGGACTAGTGAGACAACCATGAGTAGTCAGTCATCCTAGACATCGGCAAACCGACAAGGCCAAAGGTAAAGATGCATATGTTGTGCTCTTAC
Organism: Picea engelmannii; assembly: GCA_009831015.1. NCBI lineage: Eukaryota > Viridiplantae > Streptophyta > Pinopsida > Pinales > Pinaceae > Picea > Picea engelmannii. Next base: position 172,460 of record ML793709.1, read on the forward strand.
TATGTTTACTAAAAAAAATTCCTAGGTTGTATATTCATCTATGGCATGGTGGATATGTTGATTCCATTTGCAATACATGGTTTCCAGCTCGCAAGAAGTATCAACAAGTACAAGCGAAACGTTGAACGTGATGCATGTTCCGCAGACCAAGAGGTGTGGCTGCGAAACTGTGGCTCCATAGTTCATCAATAATATTCATGTACTTGTAGCACACTACTATTCACTTTAGTTTTCTCGTTCAAAAAATGTCATCAGGTCTAGAGTTGTGACATCCAAAGTACTATCAATAGAGGGCTTGAACAGCCGCCAAACTAGAGAACTGTTCGTCGGGGACATAACGGTTGTCTATACCACCTACTTGGACAAGGAAAACAAAATTAGATCCATTATGCGTGCTGATATGATAGACAAGGATGCCATGATGACAGTCACATTGACTGTTCCTCCACAACTTGTCTAGAAACATGCAAAAAAGATATTGTCGCGTAATGGGATATCCATTACAAATTTTAATGTATTGCCCAAAACAGTATATGACCGCGGTGATTGCAATCGAATTATTTTTCTCAACGAAGCAAGCATTGTGGAAAAAATCCTGCTATTTGTTCAGAATATCGCTTCCTCCTGGACTCGACTATCAGGCAGCTTGCACAGAGCACTGATATTTACCCAATCAGAACGATTGGGGCTGCTATGACACTGGCAAGAAAATTTGGGTCGCAACACATTCTCCATATAAAGGATGGAGAGTCGGACAGCGACAAGGAAATGGTACCTCTTTTCATATTCATTTTTGTTTTTAACTTTCGCATCTGCATATATGTTGAATAAGTTACACAAATATTGCATTGTTCCATGTTGCAGCTACAATTGTTCGATACATATTCAAATTTGTTTTTGTCAATGGAACAACAATTGCATAGACGGCAGATTCCACTTATGTTATTCAAAAATATAACAAAGAAGAAGGATGTTAGAGAAAGGACATTTCGAACAACCCAGGCAACGTTTGTAACAGAGTTGCGAGCAGATATAGTAGAGGATCTGGAGAAACTAGCTAGATCTACAATTGTTGTGCATATACATCCACAAAATCATCCTCACTTTGCTTATAGAAATAACCTTCAACAAATTGGTGCACCTGTTTACTTTTTCTTTTTTGTTTTAAAGGGGAGGGAGGGATGCAGTTGTGTATTATATTGTTCAATGTATTAATCCCTTTGCTCGCGTTGCTAGGTTGAAGGTCTTTTAGTTGAAGCCAATGTGTACTCGACCCCCTTTGAGCCTGTATGTACAAAATGTTATTATGTTGCTTCTGCCTCTGATTTGATAAGTGATGGTACGATTGATTGTCTGCGATGCGGTGAAAATTTTCCATATATTTATGGACATTGCGTCAATGGTGTTATCTGAACTGTGGGCAACACAACTATGCAGTGTTCGGTTAGGCAGCCTCTGTTACAAAATGTGCTTCCTGAATTGGCAGAGTTGTCATATGAAACGTATCTATAGAAAAAGGAAAGCAGTGTCTATATGCTACGGCAACTTCAGATACAGAGCAAATTCACCTTAAATCAGGACAATGCAATTTTGCATATCGGCTGAAGAAGGGCAAAAAAAAAAAAACAATCAAACTTTGGGAGGAAACGAAAATCCCTCATGTCTCTCTGTAATATTTGTTCAACATCCAGATGAATGTTCATTTCAAGAGAAAAGGAATGCGCCAACATCTTTTCTTTGTATATCAAATTGTTTGGTGCAAAGGTCGATGGGTTCTGCTCAATGGAACCCTCTGGGAACTTTCTTCTGGGTTGTTTAAAGTATGGTTGGTTCTTGGTTATTTGGTTTGTCTATCAATTTGTATACCGTGGAACTCCATCTCTTCTTTGGAGGACACAGAACAATATAATTGAATTTTTTTGGCCAACTGGCACGCAGATCTGCCTGATAATTTCTATGGCACTGTGACGCAAATGTACTATGTGACTTGTTTTGGCAAATTTCCTTGATCGATGAACTTGGTCAAATTATTGCTATGAAATAATTTGAAATCAACAAATATATAGTGTGCGAAGTGCAACTGTCCTATCATACCAACAAGAGGCTCTTAAAATTCAAATTGATCGTTGTTTTCGCAATTTTTGTTTATTCGGTGAACTTGGTAAAATTAATATCCTGGAATAATTTGAAATCAACGAATATATATTGTGCGGAGTGAAATTGTGCTATCATATGAACAAGAGGGCCTTAAACTTCAAATTGGTCCTTGTTATGCTTGCGGTGATAGAATTTTACAAAAAAAATCTTTTGTTTCCTTCATTTTTTTAAAAATAAGCGATTTAACATCCTTTAATAATTTAATTTAATTCACTTGTACAATAACAATAGTTAATATTAATATGTTAGTATCTGAAAATAATGTTTTTAGTTGAAGCTAGATAGGATGAGCACTGCTAAAAAATTGCAATCTTGAACCTGCCAGACATGGAATCCGCAAGTCCACCTGTCAATTTGTATATCGCAGAAGTCTGAGTGATATTTGCAGGACACCGAACAAAAGAGGTTCAAATTTCATCCCGCCGGGTCGAGAACCCGCGATCCAAAAAGTGCCCAAGTATGGAACGAGGGATCCGCATATGCTCTATAAAATCTCTTGTCCATACTTTCTGAAAGTACATGTTTACTATGTATTGCTCGTTTGTCGAAAAACTTTTATATCAGTCGTCCGACCAGATTGTACAAACTTTCTCGTTTAATTAAATTCTGCAATAGCAAAAATTATTATTAATAATTTAGTATTGAAAACCATGTTTTTAGATATGTTAGATAGTTGATGGGGATTAGTATTTGTAAACAATGGAAAACTTGAACCCGCTAGCCCTCAAGTCCATCTATCAATCTGTATATCGCGGAACTCTGAGGGCTATTCGGAGGACAAGGAACAATGAAAACTGCAATGTTGAGTCACACAGCCCACAGGTTCGTTTGTCAATTTGTAAATCGTGGAGAAGTGCCTGGTGTTTGTACAGAGTGGAACAATAGAGGCCCAATTTTTAGCCCGCAAGCCCCATAGACCCGATCAAAAAAAATCGCTAGATATGAAATTCATACAAGATCGCTACGGGACAATAAAACTGTAATGTCCAGCCAACCAGCCCGAGTCCACCTGTCCACTTGTATATCGCGGAAGTTTGGGTGCTATTTGTAGGAGACGGAACAATAGAGACTATATTTTTGGCCCACCAGGCCGCGAACCAAAAACTGCCTAGGTATGGAATGAGGGATCTGCATATGTTGTATAAAATCTCATTCCATAGTTTATATGAGGGATCCGCATATTTTCTAGAAAAATGTGTTTCTAAAGCATGGAACAATAGATGCCCAATTTCCAGCTCACCAGCCCCAGAGCCCCCGATAAAAAAAAAAACATGCTAAATTTGAAATTCATACGGGATCGCTACGGGACAATAAAAGTGCAATGTTCATCCAACCAGCCCGAGTCCACCTATCAATTTGTATATCGTGGAAGTCTGGGTGCTATTTGTAGAAGACATAACAATAGAGACTCTATTTGTGGTGCTCCAACCTGTGAACCCGCGATCCAAAAACTGCCTAAGTATGGAATGCAAGATCCGCATATGCTGTATAAAATCTCATTCCATACTTTATATAGAGACTATGTCCAAAATTCTGCATGTCAATTTGTATATCTCGGAAGTCTAGGTGCTATTTGTAGGACACGGAACAATAGATACTTATTTTTCATCCCACCAGGTCGTGAACTCGCAATCCAAAAAATGTTCAAGTATGGAATGAGGGATCCACATATGTTCTAAAACACTATCAATTTGTATATCGCGGAAGTCTAGGTGCTATTTGTAGGAGACGGAACAACAAAGACTCTATTTTTTGCCCGCCAGGCCGTGAGCCCACGATCCAAAAAATGCTTAAGTATGGAATGAGGGATCTGCATATGTTGTATAAAATCTTAGTCCATACTTTATATAGACTATTTCCACAAGTTCGCGTGTGAATTTCTATATCGTGGAAGTCTAGGTGCTATTTGTAGGACACGGAATTCTAGGTGCTATTTGTAGGACACAGAGCAATAGATACTTAATTTTCAGCCCGCCAGGTCCCGAACCCGCGATCCAAAAAGTGCCCAAGTATGGAATGAGGGATCCGCATATGTTCTAGAACACTATCAATTTGTATATCGCGGAAGTCTGGGTGTTATTTGTAGGAGACGGAACAATAGAGACTCTCTTTTTCGCCCACCAAACCACAAGCCCGCGATCCAAAAACTGCCTAAGTATGGAATGAGGGATCCGCATATGCTATATAAAATCTCATTCCATACTTTATATAGAAACTGTCCACAAGTATGGTTGTGAATTTGTATATCGCGGAACTATAGGTGTTATTTGTAGGACATGGAACAATAGATACTTAATTTTCAGCCCGCCAGGCCACGAACCTGCGATCAAATGCAATGTTCAGCCAAGCAGCCCGTAGGTCTTGTCAATTTGTATACCATGGAAATCTGGGTGCTATTTGTAGGACACATAACAATAGACACTCTTTTTTCAGTCCGCGAGGCCACCAACCCGCGATCAAAAAAGTGCCTAAGTATGGAATGACTCTTTTTTATATTGCTCGTTTGTGGAAATACTTTTATATCACTCAGTCGACCAGATTGTGCAAACTTTGTCGTATAATTAAATTCTGCAATATAAATATTTAACAGTAATAATTTAGTGCAGGTCAGGTTCTAAATTTGTATATCGCAGAATTGTCAATGCTATTTGTAGAGCGTGGAATAATAGATGCCCAGTTTTTTTTCCCGCCAGCCTGAGAACCCCCAATCCAAAAAAGTGGCTAATTATGGAATTAATACGGAATCGCTAAGGACAAAAAAAATGCAATGTTGAACCAACCAACCCACATGTCCACCTGTCAATTTGTATATCTTGGAAGTGTAGGTGCTATTTGTAGGACATGGAACAATAGAGGCTCAATTTTCAGCTCGCCAAGCCAAGAACCATTGGCCCTTCATGTGCCCTGGGTATATCTTCGCTCGACCGCTTTTCATACTTTGGTATTTCTTGGAATCGGTTTCGCCATTGCTGCTTCCTTCGTACTTGTTTCCAGACATGCAATAATTAAGCTTTAATGCTAGTATCCATCGTGTAGCAACCGTTAAAACTGTCATTAATGTCCAGAAGTCCGAAGAAGATTTGTCATTAGTACAAATTAAACTAAGATTTTTCCACAAGCATGTTATCATTTCCAAGTATTCATTTCAAAGGCCACCCAATCTTTTTTTTTTGTGCGCCAACGGGTTGGTGCTTTTAAGAAATTTCTGATTCTTAATCTCTTTTTGTCGTCACCGCCACGTTCATACTTTTTTCTAATTATGCAATTAGAGAGTTGTGATGGTCACAACTCATTCTGCACGAACCCTGGAAATTGTCATTGATCAGAGAAAGGCTCGAGAAGATATTTCATTGATATGCATTAAACCATAATTTGTGGAGGCTTATATTATCCCTCCCCGATTTTCATTTCAAACATCGTCTCGACCAAACGGAAATTCTAAATAACTTCTGGCATCAGTTCTCTCCACACACAGTAAACACATTGGGGCATAATGGCCAGAGGTTCCACTATTCCAGGGCATATTCTTACTATTCATCTCCCTCCGCCCAAGAGAAAAAAAGGAGATGGTCCCTTGGTACACCGAGAGATATATTTCAAGACAAAAAATTACATCGCAACCCTGGCTGGTCAGAGAACCTGCCCAGTTGCAGTCATTGCTATCGCAGAAGTTGATGCCATGAATTCCAAGCCAGAAGAAGATGATCTGATGGACAATGATATGGCAATGGATGATGGCAATGCAGATAATCTTCCCACTCCTACGCCCAAATTGAAATCAACCATAATGAATGGACCTTCCCGGCTCGGTGATCGCAGTCATGACAACACCAAAAGGAGTTTCAGAAAAGAAACTAACGGTGAAGGCAACAGCCACTTTGCACCGCGAAAGTAGGAATTCCAAAGTTCCAAATTAGTCCAATCTGGGCAGAAGAGTTTCACTGTAAAGAAATGATATGTTGATGCTCCCAGAGATATATTTCAAGCCAAAAAAATATGTTTTAACATTTTCGGGCATTAGGTCCAAAACTCTCGCTCCTGCCACGCATTTTTCTACTAGTCATCTCCTTCTGCCCAGAATGGAATAATTTGGGCCTCTGCAATTGCACATGCAAATTGTGCTACTGAATTTTTTTGGACTATGGAGAGGCGGTTTCAGCTAAGGGCTATTCCACTTGCCCTGCAACCATTTTCGTCTTCTTTATGAGGAAAATCTTCTGAAAAATATCAATTTCAGTAGAGGATGATTCATCGACGAGAAAACTCCAAGGATCTTTCATACTGTAGAACCCGTGCCTATGATTGCCGCAGATACCTTCAATGTTTTGTCCCGAAGAAATGGGTCCAATTTATAATCATAGATGTACAGCACTCTGTGTTTTTCTTATTTTTTTATTTTAAATGGATTTGCTATTAAAAAAAAATTGCCTTGCACTCTTCATTGTTGCCTCTTTTCTGGGTTTAACGCATGTTCTAATTGGCATGGTTCGGTGCTCTCGTACTTCTTCAATCTTGTGTTTACTAATACCAATGTACAATGTTGTAGCAAAATCGTTATTCTTGTTTCTAGACATGCAATTATTAAGTTTTAATGCTAACAACCCATAATGAAATAAGTTTAATACTTGAGTTAATATGTTGCACTGATGGTAGAATATATCAAGAACACAGTTACACACACACGTTCCAATAAAATCTAATCTTCCACAAAGAATTTGTTGGCAATTAGTAGAAAAGGAAATTTAGTGGTTAAGTTGATATGTTACAGTCATGGAATAATGTATCAAGAACATAGCTGCAGGCATACGTTGCAATAAAATGTAATCTTCAACAATGCATTTGCTGACAATTAGTAGATCATAGTTTTGCAATGATGGTGCTTCTTTGAAACCAATTCGCACTTACGAAAATTGTCTTCCACCTCTCTATTTTCCCACTCTTTTATTCCCTCTAGTTTCTCTTCTTGGTTACAATCGTTTTTTCCTGGCAATGCATTGCTCCGTAGCTTCACGGATTCACACGTTTGTGTTTCCAACGACCGCTTCCCCTTTCTTTAAATTGATCGTCTATTGTTCCCTATCCCACAACTGGCACCCAGAGTTCTGCCATATACAAATTGACAGGCGGACTTGCGCACTGGTCAGGTCAACATTGCAATTCTACTTTTCCATGACCTCCAAATAGCATTCGGAGCTCTAGTATATACAAATTGACAGATATTCAAAATTGCAACCATTCTTAGATCATACGCTTTTCCGTATTACGGTCCACCTATCATGCCATTTTCTGTGCTGCACATTTTTGCACTGAAAACTTTCGAGAAATACAATTTAACTGTCAGGTCCTCGCATATTTAGTGGAACTATTTTCACCCCATTTCGAATCTCGTCTGTCCGCTTTCCATACTTTGCCATTTGTTCGAATTTCTTTGGCGAATCGTCGGTTTGGCGGGTTGAAGAAATATTCAGTTCGTAGTCGTTGTTTCCTGTATCCTTGCCCCTTTGCAATTAGAAGTTGGCAATTATATATAAGATCTTATTTCCATGTATGCAATTAGCAATTTCCATGTTCCATACTTACCCACTTTGGCGGAATTCCGCAAATATACAAACCGATCACTTAATTGCCCCATCATGATCTCTTCTGTTTTACACATTTTGCACTCAAAAATTCTGAAACATGAAATTTCATCATGCAACACTCTGTTGTCCTGACTATCCCCGTAATCCTTTTTTGAATCCCGTTCGACCGCTTTTCAGATCTTTCCATTCTTTCCTTGCTCTCCACCCTCTCTGTCACCTTCGCACTTGTCTATAATAAAAGAAAATAAAAAGTTATATATATACATATCTTGTTTCTAATTATGGAATTACTGGAATTTAATTCTAACAAGTCATCATGCAGAAACCGTATATATTGTCTTTGATGGGCGAAAGGCTCGAGGACATCTCGTATTCATGCGCATTAAACCAAAATTTGCGGGCAGATTATATTATCCCTTGCGAGTGTTCATTTCAAAATCATGAAATCCCATTCACACGGCGTGCCCTTCGCACGTTCACGAAACCTTCATTCCTTAATTTATCTTCGTCTTACCCGCCACGTTCGCATTTCTAATTATGCAATAAATAACTTTTACTGCTAATAGTTCATCATGCACCATCAATACAAGTTGTCATTAATCAACGAAAGGCTCAAGGAGCTTTCCCATTCACAAGCATTTAACCAAGATTTAGCAAAAAGTTACATTATTCGCTCTAACAATTCATTTAAACCATCATCTGCAGCAAAGCAACCTTCTCATAAACCTATGACATCAGCTCGACACCAGTTTTGTGGATATACAGTGAACACATTCGGGCTTGAGGACTAGAACTTCCACTGGTCCAGGGCATTTTCTTATTACTCAACCCCTACCGCAGAGAACCAAGTAATTTGGACCTCCGAGATTGCTCATGCAGGCTGTGTCCCTGAGGTTTTTTACTGTAAGGACCTGGTCTCTTGGTGCGCCAATAAATTTATTGCAGAGCAAAGAATTATTCCACTGCACGATAGCTCTTATGTTTCTTTGTCACCTCAGGTCTTCTGCTAGATGTTGAAATTGTCCGAGCCAACATTGACATTCAAAGGAGAAGATTGCAAACAGTTCCTAGCAAAGCATAATAATGGATTGGACCTCTTGCCCCATTTTTTGGAAAGGCCGAATCTAGTTCCTGAAGATATTACAAGTATGCAGGTTAGTTCATTTAGAAATCCATTTCAGGAAATTGTCTGGCTATTTACAAGAATAACAGGACAGGAGTCCACAGGTACTATTTCACACATGGCTCTTTATATTTTGTATTTCACAGTCAACGAACAAGCCCTTTTTTATTGGGGCAAGTTAATTTCCCATGAAATATCTTCCCAATTGTCAAGCTACAAAAGGGAAAAAAAAATTATGCCATCCTATTTAGTTTTTGCAATAGCACATTCCTGTCAATTTCTGCAACTGTCTCTGTCCAAAAAATTCAACTGTGAATTCCACCCAGTAACGTTCTGGTACCAGGCCTTGTGGAAGCACAAGGCTTCCCACTGTTTTTATGAGGTTTTTAATGGATTCATGTCTGTTTTCAAAGTTTTGTTGTTAGGAGAAAATGCTCCCCCCATATCTGAATAGGCAACTAATTTTTTGGACAATAAGGGGACACTCCAACATTTGGATAATTACATTGTCATAAGAATTTTTGGCTCCACGAAACAACCTTCTCTCTTTCCATTTCACGTTACGGACATAATTTTTATTGCAGAAATAGCATGTCAATACAGCTATTGGTTCCATCTGTTCCAAAGGAAGAAAAAAAAATAGTTCATTCCTCTACCTTGGAAAATAGGGGAGTTCGTCTTGAAAAACGTCAACAAAATTGATGATTTCGCAGCACATTTTAGCATCTCCAACCTCAGATATGATGAAGACATAAGAGGATTCAACCCCTATGATATTTTTAGACAACATTTATAATCACTTGGCCTCGATGATTCTTTTGTAAATAAACACCTGCCCAAAAACAGAGACAGTGACAGTCCTGCCTCTGATACCGGCGATGTAGAGACAATGAAAAGCTCCACTAAATTGTACACGCAACAAGGGAAAGGCCCCAGTGACATGAGTGTTCAATCCGCAAATACCACTCCAAAAAGTACCACATCCCATAGCATCGCTCCAATGGCCCATCACAGCAACAAAGAAACCCAGAGTTCTTCAAATGGAGGACGAGATAACGACCCTCCTCACTCTAAAATCGATAGTTCTCACAAGCTTCCAGTATAGAAAAAGAGAAAAAAAAATGTGGGTCAAGCAGAAGAGCTGGAAATTTAGAGTCAAAACATGGAAGTTGACACTGATTTGGATGCCATGTTCCCCTTCCTTGATCATCCCCAAGACGTCATCCACCATAGCCATCCAATGGACATATTTGTTACCCAAAATTTTGACAAAGATGAATCCTTTGTGTTCCAGAGCACTTTTTTTTATAGCCGGAACAAAAGATTGATATTTGAGAAAAAAAATGTTAAAAATATCAAAGATAAATCTCGTTCAGAGGTTGACGTTGCCAACATGTGGCCGTCCCAAATCTGTCAACTTCACACTGCGACCGAAGAAGCACTTCATGATTCCATTGGACGCATCGAGACCCAGAATGTCAAACTGAAGGACCGAGTCAAGGAATTGGAAGACGCTTTCATTCCTATGTCATTGCTTGTTGATCATTTGGCAATAGCCATGCCTGGCACCCCTGCACCCAATGTAAAAGAATCCTCCACCTTGCTCGCATCCTGTAAAGGATATGTGGAGAACAATGTCAAAAAAAGAATGGAGCTGGTTACCCAGGCGTGGAAAAGATCACAAACCATCGCTTCCCTTGGAACCAAGGCACATAGTTTGCTCGAGCTTTTGCAAGCCGAATTAAAAGATGAAGAAAATTTCTTTTTAAAAACGATCATCCCTTTTGGCAAGATTGTCAACAATATAACAAAAACAAAAAGAAGAGAAGAAGATCTTCCATCAAAAACCGGATCGGCCGATTGAATGCATGTTGGAAACAAAAAGTAAAGAACCTATGTCTCATTGTTCAGTCAAGTGAACAAGCCATAGTGAAGAAAGATAAATTATTCACAAAGCGGTCAAATATAGACTTAGCAGAAAAAACCGACGACTTCCAAGACCCCTTCTTAATCGCAAACTCCTTTCCCTTAACCAGGAAAGAGTTCGATAAACAGGTTTCTATGTTGAATACCTTGTCTCTGGAAAAGTTTTACAGCATCCTTCAATTTGATCAAGCTCACGTCCATAACTGGCTAGTCAAATATGCAGTACAGAATGAGGAAATTCATCAGGCTCTCTCTAATATTTCTATCAACTTCCAGGAATTAGAAAATGAATTTTTCAACATGAAAATCCGAAATGAGATCAACGTCGCCCCAATGAGAAGCTACATTGAAGAATGGGTCGAAAGGCAATTGAAACAGGCCGCCAACGAAAGACAACAGGCAGTTCCCGGCATTCCAATAGTCGTGGAGAACATCCTTGAAACTACAGTCGTCGCCGACATCAATGAAATGACAGCCGCAAGCAAATAGCCAAAGCGCTCATATGTACCCTCACTGTAAGTTTAGTCATTGCGTCTTTCTTTGTTTCTCAGCCCGGTTATTCCACTTTCTTAAATACAGATGTATAGGCAAACACTTATACCTTTCCATTTATTTTCTTTTGCAACTATTGCACTCTATCTTCTTTCCACAATCGTGTTTCTTGTACATATTTCTCTAATGGTCCACGGGAGCCCCAATCCCAGTCACATGACAAACGCATTGAAATTCCGGTTTATATGTAACAGACTTTAATTTTTTGGTATATTTCAAAATTTGCAGTAGTATGTAACAAACTTTCATTTTTTGACATACTTGAAATAAAAAATGCATTTAAATTTTTATATGTTACAAACTATATTCTTATCTTTCTGCATTCTGTATAACAAATCCATTTGTTTTTTAATATGTTAGACTTGTATTCTTATCCTTCAACAGTCTGTATGGCAAATGCATCTACTCTTTTATATGTTACACATTTTTCTTTTTTTATATATTTCAAAATAAATGGCATTCAACAATGCAAGCATCATTTACATATACCCCATGTTCACAAATGCATTTAAATTTTTATATTACTTATCTCCTATTAATTTTATGTCACCATATATTTTTATCTTTCACCGGTCCATATGGAAAATGCATTTAAATTTCCAAATTTAATCTTGCACTGTCAACAAATTGTTTACTTTGTTATATACTTTCAAAAAAAATAGATTTTCTATATACTTTCAAAAATTAGATGTTGATGTGCCTGTCGACCGTCATTTACTTTTGCACTATCTTCCATGATATACATTTTGCACAACATTTCCTTGATATACATTTTGCACCAAACACTTCGTTTCATTTACAATTCGACCCCATTTTCCAAAATTTGCTTTCTAACCTCCTTGGCAGGAACTGTGCTGCCATGCAGCCTTGTTTTACTTATAACCTATTCATTTAGATTAATTAAATAATAAAGTAAAAAATATATAATCTATAGATTTTTTTTTTTTCAATTTTATTTATTACGGGTTTCATCTGTATTAAAGCATTTAATGTGGGCCACTGCACACATGGTATGCTTATAGTTTTTCGAAAGCAGGGTCGAGTCAGGGTTGGAATTTCAAACTGAAAAAGCCCGTCAAATTTGACGATTTAGACTACTACATTGTCTGTTCTATCGGTTTTAAGCAAGATAGTTGACAGTTGTAAGAAACTTTTCACTGTATTTGACGGGCAAATTGGCCTGGGCCATCAAATTCTATCCCTGGTGCTGACACGCAACGCAAAAAGAAGACTTCAAAAGAAATTTTATTATCAAATTACACCAAAATTGCTTGTGTCCAAATTGACTTGAAAAGAATTTGATCTCATCCAAGTTGCCAGGAACATCAAGAACATGAGAATTTCATCTCAGAATTTGATCTCATCCACGTTGACTTGAACCTAAGAATTCCACGTCATCCATATGCACCTCGACATAAGATTATGTTGACCATAAACTATTGTTATGTAAACATGCTTTACTTATTATTAGTTAAGTTTATTAAAAATATTATAAAATTTATTTTTAAAAATATAATAATAATAAATAAAGTGAAATCTAAAACCATATACCTACTATATACTTAAATATAGAAATAATATTACGCGATGATAAGAAATCAACGTTATCAAAAATTCTACTAAATCTATATGGGAGATTCACATGAGCATCCTTGGATCTCCCAACATAAATTTATCCTAACTTTGTAAGTTTGTGTGAGTTCCTCATGTTTTTGGAAGGTATAATCTACGTTATCAAAAATTCTTCAACTTGTTACTAAATCTATATGGGAGATTCACATGAGCATCCCTGGAACTCCCAACATGAATTTATTTATCCTAACTTTGTAAGTTTGTGTGAGTTCCTCATGTTTTTGGAAGGTTGAGTGTCAAACCTAAATATGGTCCTTTTTGTTTAAGTTCTAATTTTTTTGGGAAATTTGATGGAAAATCCTCTTTTAGTAACCTTTGAACTCCAAATATAGATTTGTCCTACTGCAAATTTTTGTGACTTTTTTGTTATGTTTTTAGAAGCTTGAATATCAAAACTAGGCATAGCTCCTTTTTGGTTCAACCTTGTAATATCCCCATTAAAGCTAGACTTGGATATTATGTTCTTATGTGTAATAAGTGCTTTTTATGTTCTAAAATAGTTGACATTTTTTTACAAAAAGTTTGCATGCATTTTATTAATAGACATTTCGTTAAACATATTGCATGCAAAACAAATACATCAAAAATAAAAGACACAATATGTGATATTTTATTATGAATGGAATCTAGAACACAACAACAATAAGTCTCTAATAGCAATTGCAGTGCATCAATGAAAACACACAATATCAAGCCAAAAATTGGGAATCATGCCATGGCCTCCTCAATAGATAAGATCAAACCCTCGAAGTGCCACAACCTCTCCAAGCAAATCGCTACAACCTAAAACTGAAGTCAAATCACAAGATGAAGATCCAGGATTGACCATTCTCCTTGTCTAGCTAGGGTGGATATTGCACCACCGAAACAAAACTACAATGGAAGGGTTTTTCCAAAACCCCAACAAAAACCTTGGCTCCAAGAGCACTCCAAAGAGATCAATCCAAAACATCATGAGGAAGGTGAAGTGCTACCCTTATTTTATAATCCTCCAATGACCCTTTGTCCCCCATCTAGAACCTTCTATTTGGCTTAATCCACCATGACCCTTATTCCCCCTTTTACTTTTCAACTTAAAGATTAAAATTCACTTTTTCTAATGTTTAAGTAAGTATTAATCTAAAAGTTACTTTATGGCCTTTTTTTTAATGTCACTTTAGTAATATAACATCTCCTAGTTATGTGACACCAAATAAATCCCCCAACTCCCTTTTTCTTCACTGAAAATCCTTGGAAGTCATATCCAACTGCAGAATAGGGGAACCCAAAAACGGGGACATGACAGTCCTCCCTTCCCAAAGATTGTTTGTCCTCAAGCAATGCCATCACACCCATACGAACAACGAATTGAACCAAACCGAAACTAATAATGATCCTTGGGTCCCAAACCAATCTAAAATATGCGGAGAACCTACCAACACAATATTTTCCTGCAATATACTAACACAAGTGGGCCTCCTGAAGGTCATTGATCAATAGATCAATCAGATACTGTGACAACTTAGTCCACCCTTCATAGAATATCCTACCTAGGAAACTAATCCACTTCTCCATATGAATAGGCTCTTGAAAGAAACAATTGGCTCTCTCATCTATACCAGCTGCCAAACTATCAACCCATAAAATTCTAGGGTCTCATGCTATCACCAAAATCGACTCACCATGTTGTCATTGTGCCACTTTGATCATAAATATATGATCCTTCTGCCTAGACTACATTCTCCACTCCTACAACCACAAGTTGTAATGCATCGAAGAATCGTCCCCACTATTGAGGATCATATCCAGCCAATGTATCTTAATGAATCCAACCAAACCAACTCAAGAATCAAACATCTCAGAGAAGTCTATGTGGTCACAAACTGATAGGGCATCAATAACACTTAATCTCCAAGTATCAAAGGGAAAATCCCTAATACTCTAGCACCCCCGGCCTACTGCAATCATCTAGGCATCGTCCGGAAAATTCTCAACACATCGTCCGCAAAGTCCCTCCATGCGAACCTCTCTCGGACCGACCTATAGGTGGTAAAGTCACAAGAGTCCCAAACTAACATGTATGATGTGAATCACCCTCTACTCATAGCCCTAATCTTCCAAGTGCTAACAAAAGAATCTACCTGGCTACCTTTGATAAGCCAGGCAATCAGAAGCTACACAAACTCAGTCAACTCCTCAGAGGACCACTCCCCCAAGCAACCAAACCTAATAATCCCAAGAGTAAACTTGGGAAAACAAAAACTGACCATCTCATTTATATCGGTTGTCGAACTGTCAATCACTGCAATCCCAGGGTCCCAAGCTAATCTCTAAGAGGGACCACCATACCGACATTGCACCCCTCCTTTCATAATCGTCCGACTGCCATGCTCAGACTACGCTCTCCTCTCCTAGACCCCCAAGCTGATATCCATGAAAGGACTGAACTCACTATGTAATGTTCCTGAGCTAAATTTTTTGCTAAGAACACTAACTACTCACTATTTCTTATGTTTGTTCATGTGTTTGCAAGTGTATCCATAAAGATGTGCATTTGGATTATTCAATGTTGATTGACCAATAGATATGAAGCATACAATCATAAACAAGACAAGAGATATAAGAACACCAGTAGAGAATCAACAATGTCAGATCTGACTTTTATTTAGATAGTAAGGAGATCTCGTATACAAGAGATCCGCAGATCTGGAAGAAATCCCCAACAATATCAAAATGGGCTACCAGTCGATACAATAAAAAGAACAATACAAATATAATGTCTCCCAAAGGTTGTATGAAAAGTGATCCAAGCCTCCAAAGGCCACCATCAAGAAAGATCTGACTGAAGATAGGAGAACCTCATCAATACACTGTAGAACCTCTCCAACTGGATGAGTTACGCCCTGCTTTGGATGTTGCCAAACCCTCAAGTTTCGGCCCTCCCTCTCCTGACCTCCAAATCCACTCAAACTTCTCTGGAATGTAGATTAGGCCGATAGAAACCTCCATGACAATCTCAAGATGATCTGAGAGGTGTTGCTCCTCCAACTAGGCAATCCCTAAACTGGATTGTGCCCCCCCTGGTTTGATAAAGTCAAGAAGGGTACGTTTCCCCCTCTAGGAGCCTCCAAATACCACCAAACTCTACCAGAACATAGATTGGGCCAATGCTACCAAGATAGTGAAGTCTCAAGCCAATCTATGAAGATCTGAGCCACCAATCACTAAAAACCACTTTCTGCAATGCGTCGTCCTTCTTTCCAATTCGTGCCAAGCTCACGTAAATAAACCGCAAGGATAAACTCCTGAATAGACCAAGCATGATACCTGGGACCCTCCAAAGAGAACCATGGTGTTTTTTTTCCAAAATACCTCCTCCTTCCTCCAGATCGAACCAATATCTCCAAGATGGTGCGCCCCCCTAGCTGGAAACCCCCCTGGGTTGTGCCCTAGCCTAGAATCTGCCTATAGAACCAACTTGCAACACTGTAGAATGGTGTGGGAGGATTATTTCACCTCTGGGACCAAGCCTGGATCAAGAAAGGTGAGATCTTTCACCACCAAGTTGATCTCTAGGGTTTTAGACTCAAAACTAATTATGCTCAAGATCTCCAATGCAAATAAGATAATAATCCAGAATGAATAAGGAGTGTGCCCTGCCCTTTCCTTTATAGCTCCAATCTATTCCTCCATTGAGTTAGTTTACCCCTAGGGATAACTCTTAACCTAACTCGTCTTCTCTTTTTCTTTGTTGAGTTACCCTTTTTCCTCTAAGTCAACTTAACTTTAGAATGTTATGTTTTTTGGTTGACCTTGTCCCCAATATGCCTCAGACTATAGTCTAGTGGGGAAAGCTAGACTACTGAGTCTCTCCAACCCTCTTCATCAAGAGGTGGGGGACATTACAATCTCCCATGCTAGAAATTGCTTGCCCACAAGCAATTTTGAACCTGTCTCTTGGATCAACTGCTCTCCTTCCCACATGGCATCCTCCATAGGTAGATTCTTCCACTTAACCAAATATTCTCTGATGCTTATTTTCCTTAGCTTTCTCTCCCTGACTTCAAGTATCTCCTTTGGTATCTCCTTCTTCATGGGTATACCCATCCAACACACTAGTGTCATCGACCTCATCAGTTAGCTCTAATGGTGTATCATAGGTTGTTGTTTGGTCTTCCTCTATGCACACATCCTCAACATGGCTAGATGCATGCTCGTCTACTTTTCCTTCATGATCATCTAACTTCAATTTCTTCCCTACATTTTTAAAGGAATCCTCATCCAAATCCTTGGGCCAGCTTTCGTACTTGATGGTGTAATATCCTTGAAAAGACAAAGCTGCACAGATCTCCTCACCCAATGCTAGATACTCTCAATAGGAAGGCATATATTTACTTGTTTCTCACTCCCTATTGGTATGTTGAATGCAATGCCAAATTTGAGCCATGAGCTCCTGATTTGTCTTCATATTGTAAAATCCCAACCACTGCAATACCCATTTGTTTTCTATGTGTTTGAAAAAAGATACACCAGCAGTAAACAGAAGAGACACATCAGCAGTCCAACTGTAATGTCTTCACTGAATTATTTTTTTGGAATGCTACTTAGTCTGTTGTGTAGATACTTCATCAAGCAGCTGGCTACTATAGAGGTTTTTATGTGTGATGTTGATATATGGTTTCCACAAACAGTTTGCAGCTCTTTGAAGAGTATTTTAATCACACCAAATAGGATAGCAATACCACGGAAATACACAAGATATAGGCCCAAAATTCATTGCATTGACATCATATTGAAGCAGTAATATATTTGGATGCCAATAGTGATATAATAGCATCCATAAGTAAACAAGTTCTGACCTGTATATTGAAAGAATTGGTTGTCAACACCTCTAGAAATTACACAGCATCGATATAAGAGCAATACATATGTAGCAGCAAAATGGGAACTAAAATGGTAGCCCACATATGTAGTGCCTCTATCCATAAGAGGGCTCGATCTCCCAAACAACATGCACAACCTCAGAACTGAAGAATATGACCCAGCAACTACCCTTCTCACAGCAACTCGGCTTCCATATCAGTAAATTGGCCCAGCACACACAAATCTTTGTCCAACAAACAAGATCGACTCCCAACAGTATGGAAATACGGCCTAGCTCAAGGTATTTCGCATGGCAAATAAACTATGCTCTCACAAGAGAAAACTCGGCCTGCTCACTGTAAAAAAACATCGCCCAATAAGGAAGTCTTGGTTCCTTCTACAAAACTCGGGCTGCTCCCAAACCCTCACGGATCTGCAATGAAGATTCAGCCCCCTCAATGATTGGGAACTCAGGCCCTCCAAAATATTGTTGTTATGTAATAATTGTTATAATAAAGCTTACTTTAGTAAGAGATAATGCTTACAGCTGTTGTAACTGTGAGTTAGCCTTATAGTTGTTGTAATTGTGAGTTAGTTGTTGTAACTGTGAGTTTCTAGGTTTACTATTTTTAGCTAATCAGATCCACTTTCTTAGGATCTAGATTGCTAGGAGTCAGTGATCTGCATGCTATATATGTAACCTCCATTTGTCTATTAAGGAATACAAA
>ML793709.1:191754-208731 GCA_009831015.1 Picea engelmannii
AAGGATAGCCGAAAGCAAAAAATCCGACAGATGAAGGCAAGTTAATAGAATGCATCAATAATTGGCACCTTTTATCATGGAAGCCCCAATGAGCCGAGTTGTCAAATTGTCCAGTATACAAGTGCTACAATGATGGTCAGAAGCATTTTGACTTTAAATGTGTCAATGGGTAGCTCAAATGTGTGGAGAAGAAAGAGCGGAAACCGGGTGATTGCATAGTGAGTTTCAGTGCTGAGGAAGACTAGATCAGACAGACAGATGAAAGTTATAGTGTTGTAACCTTTTGTTATGTTTTGTAATTTGTGATTGTGATATTTATAAAGTAAGCATTAAGGGAGGGTGTTAGAATAAATCTTACTTTAGTAAGAGATAATGCTTACAGCTGTTGTAACTGTGAGTTAGCCTTACAGTTGTTGTAACTGTGAGTTAGTTGTTGTAACTGTGAGTTTCTAGGTTTACTATTTTTAGCTAATCAGATCCACTTTCTTAGGATCTAGATTGCTAGGAGTCAGTGATCTGCATGCTATATATGTAACCTCCATTTGTCTATTAAGGAATACAAACTATTCTTTGTGTGTGAATCTTGTGCAATGGCTTCCCTCTCGATTTCTAAGTATAACACGACCTGCCACACCAAAAATGTGGGTTACTTGAATCAATGGCGCCCCAATACAAGGTACCTCAGCTCCCTCAAGCAAAATTGGCTTCTACAACAAATATTGACCTGCCAACAAGGGAATTCATACTTCCCAAGCTAAAATCAATTTCCACCAAGAAAAAATCGGCTCTTTTAACCAATAAACTCGATCCCCTTACCAGAATGACCACCACATCCAATGGATCTTAGCCTGGATCATAAACTCGGCATCTTCCCTCACTAACTCGAACCCTATAGTGGTAAACTTGGCCCAGCAATAGAAAACTCAGTCTACGCACCAGAAATTTGGTTCTACTCAATGAGAAGCAAAAATGCTGCCACTAACTAACTTGGATTTGGTATCATTGTTTCCCCTCAAGCTCACAAGATCTCTAGCTCGATACCATTGTAATATCCTCAGTAGAGATAGGCTGGGATATTATGTTCTTTTGTGCAATAAGTGTTCTTTATGCTTTAAACTGGTTGACAAATTTTTACAAACAATTTGCATGTATTCTATTAATAGACATTTTGTCAAGCATATTGCATGAAAAACAAATACACTAGAAATAAAAGAGACAATATGTGGTATTGTTGTGTGGCCTCCTCAATAGATGAGATCAAACCCTCTAAGTGCCACAACCTCTCCAAGCAAATGGCTACAACCCAAAGCTGAAGTTAAATCACAAGATGAAGCTCCAATGAAGGTCCAAGATGGATCCTCCTCCTTGTCTAGCTAGGGTGGATATTGCACCACCGAAACTAAACTACAATGGAAGGTTTTTTCCAAAACTCCAACAAAAACCTTGGCTCCAAGAGAACTCCAAAGAGATCAATCCAAAACATGATGAGGAAGGTGAAGCACTACCTTTCTTTTATAATCCTTTGATGACCCTTTTTTCTCTCATCTATAGCCTTCCTCTTTGACTTAATCCACCATGACCCTTATTCCCCTTTTTACTTTTCAACTTAACGATTAAAAGTCAGTTTTTCTAATGATTAAGTAACTATTAATCTAAAAGTTACTTTATGACCCTTTTTTTTAATGTCACTTTAGGAATATAACATCTCGTAGCTAAGCGACACCAAATAAACCCCTTGACTCTCTTTTTCTTCACTAACAAGCCTCGAAAGTCATCTCCAACTGTAGAACAAGGGAACCCCAAAATGGGGACATGACAAACCCCTATTTTTTTGTGAGATCCTATATAAGTGTTTGAGCATGCACTTATTGCATAAATTTTGTTCCTTCTATGAAATCTCTCAATTTCTTGTTTGATGGTATCTAAGATTATTGACCCTGCTAAAAAATAGTAACACATTGGGTCACCTCATCTATGATATAACCAAGGTACCTAGGGAACTTTGCGGTGGTGGGATTCCCTAATAGTGTAACCAACATCCTATCTATACATATATGGGGATACATAAGAATGTTAGTGTCATATTAAGAAAATGTGCTTTTAGATACGAATGGGTTCTCCATTTGTTGATACTTTCAACAAATTTATTATTCAAGTCCATATACTTCTAAGTCTTTTCATTATTGTACCTTTTTTTATGGGTGGAGCCAAACTAAACATTTAATTGAAAGCTTAAGGAGTCAGGTTGAGGTTGTGCATACTTATTTGAGATGGAGGATAGGTTTTAATCCATGGGTTGCATTGATTTAAGTAACACCATTGCACTAGTTCTTGACAGTTAAATACCTTTGGTATGCATGCAACTTGCACCAAACTTGAATTGTAGAGACAATCATATCCACCTCTTTGTATATCATAAATTTTTGCTTGTTATAATGGATAGATCTAGTGTTCTCTCTATGTCTAATGAAAATTTCCTTGGCAACCATAGTGGTGGAGCCTAAAAAATGTAAGGATGAGGTTTACT
The DNA here is from genome assembly GCA_009831015.1 of Picea engelmannii. Classification (NCBI taxonomy): domain Eukaryota; kingdom Viridiplantae; phylum Streptophyta; class Pinopsida; order Pinales; family Pinaceae; genus Picea; species Picea engelmannii. The sequence goes on from ML793709.1 coordinate 194,282, forward strand.
TATGAAGGAGCAAGTGAATCCTCGAAATTAAATGGTAGGAAATAGCAAGGAGGTAAAGTTCAAAGCATTAGGTTTCTTGAGTCTGGCATGAGGTCTATCCAATATATGAGGCTTAATATACTATTAGGGGAGAGCAATAAATGCATGTATAGTCATGCATGTCTTCCTTTAGACATGTCTAGTACGCCACAAGCAATGATGTGCATCATTGATGTATCAACATTAGATTAACATGTTCCATGTTTGTTGTGTGCACCCCTGACATCAATGCATTGAATATATGCAAAGGTAGGTTGGCATTGATTATCATCAATATTCAATGATATGACCATAGAGAGTTGTTGCACTGCATGATGCACATTATTACTACTAGAGCATTGACATTTTATATTTGAAGTGAATAATCATGCCTATCTTTGTGTGTGTCTAGTACATATCAAGTAGCTAAACTTACCCCTGACATGGCACCATCATGTTGGTATGTGCCATGTTTGTGGTGTAGTATCCTAACACTGACACACTTAAGACATGCAAATATGGTCACAACATGTGGTTGATGTTATATAGTGTATCCACCTTGTATCAAATCCCTAAAGGGTAAACATGATTACTACTAATGCACCAACATGGTATGGATGCTATGTAAGGGTGGGTTTTCATGCCTTTGTGTGTGCTCAATGCATCTTGGGTAGTTATGTGCATTATTGACATGGAATAGTCACATTGACATGTGCCATATTTGTGACTTGTTCAACTAACAAAGATGCACCATAGCCACACAAAGGCACATAGGAACATTGTTGCACCCATACCATAGCATGCTACCAAATAGTAATGGTGCACTACATGATCTACATGGTTGCTACTAACACATAATGAAAAACTAGTCATGTTGTTATTTTGTTATTTTGTTTTGTTTTTTCATATATTTTACATAGTGTGCTAGAGTTCATTAGATTCACCATTATGGAACGATACACTTAGAGAACATACACATCATTGTGGATGGAGTGTCCTATAATGAAGTGTCCTATACAAACTCGGTGCACTGCAAAAAAACTTTGGAGAAAACAAAAAAAAATGAAAAAAAAAATTGAAATGTTAAAAGAAAAAGAAAAAACTATGTAAATGAAGAAAACAAACCAAACCTTGAGAATTACAAATAGAGGGTTTTGAAGGATGCATTTAAAAAACTCATATCTTCCATGGTAAAAGAAACAAGAAGACTACTATGAGAACATCAGATAGGATTGATGTTGTGATAGAACATTGATGCTTTCGAGTGAAGGCACCACTAAAGAGTGAAAACTGAAAATTAAAATGAAACTATAGTCTACTTTTTACTTTCACCCTAGCCACAATGTTCCCCTTCCATTAAAACACTAGTGTGACCTTGTCTTTGATGCCCTGGTTTGCTTATGAGAACTAGATAAACCAATAAGAGCAGCTCCTTTTTTGAAAAAACTTCATGATGTGTTGTACAATAATAGGCACATCATATAACATAGTAATATACATCCACTATTAAATTGCAAAGCATGCTATACTTGATGCACTTTAAGAGATGTGGAACACCGTGGATAGTATGTCTAGTAAAATGTTGCACACTATACATCACAATCCTGGCCTTGTTTTGAAAACAAATATCCCTTCTTGGGGCTTTGTGGACCATTGAATGCATTGTTGTTTGATAGGATCTTATTTGTGTTGTTTCCCCTCCTAAGTCCACATTGTTCATGGAATATCGATGCTTGTACAAAGAGCATAAATTCATCATTCTATGAGGATAATCAATGCACATAAGTCAAATAGGCACACAACAAACCAATTTCTACCAAACATCTATGCACCATTTCTACAAAAATTATCTACTAAAAACCTATGTAAATTCAAATCTTTGAAAATCCCCTCTAGAAAAACCTATGCTAAAACTCGATTTCCTAGTAGAGACAATATCAATACATGAGATGGAAACAACTACACTAGCATTGTTATCAATGCATTAATAACTACACAAACAAGATCCAAACACTCATGACTCATATAAATATCAAAGAGGAGGAAACAAATCTTGTTCTCAAGTACCAAAGAAAATTACACCATTACAACAATCAAATGTTTTAATTCGTAATCGTCATTGCACCTAGGGATGCCCACAAATTCACAATGAAGGTTGAGTACAAGCACAAGATCAAACAATGTTCCAACTCTTTTGGTGATCATTTTAGCTGTCAACAATACAACCAACAATTGAAGTAGGCAAATCATAGTCCAAACAACATTGTGTAGCCTAAGAAACAATATATAAAAGAAGAAAATACAAATCATTACTAACAAAGGAGCATGATGACATTTGTAAGAGGTGCAACACTCATAAGACATCCAACTATGATAAATCTAAATGTCACTTGTGCCATAATGTTCAGTTCTAGATTGTATATTCTCCTACATAGGATTGAAAGAAAAGGAAGTATAGTACAATTTATGCACTCAAACCCTACAAAGAAAATATTTTTTAAATGCACATATACTTGATACCCTCATTGAATATACTTGAATTAAAGGAAAATAAAAATAACTTTTCCATAGTGAAATGTAGGTTCATCAAAAACCTCTATGTTCATCATCTACACTAGGATCCATAAGAAATTGATCTATTTGATCAATGTTCAATGACAAAAATCAATTCCTTGACCCTGCCCATATCCATGTGAATCAGATGGGTCACTTTAAGGGAAGGAACATGTGTCACATACTAGTGCACTTTTGAATACTCCATCTATCCATAGAAAAACAATGTCATGTGCAATGTAGCACCTTTAGAGATATGTGTCATTCTCCTAGGACATATACAAAGTCTATAAGTCATGCCTTCAGAGAATAATATGTTCTTGATTTTAAAGAGGGGATTTTCTCAATCTTTAGTTGAAGCCTAAACTAAATATTTGACTTATGCAAAATTGTATCATACCCAATACCCTTTGTGCACTTTGAGGATATGGGGTGCTTCTTTTGACCACCCAAATTCGCACCAAATTTTTACTAAGGAAGCAAACTCATTGTTTTGTTATTAACTATTTACTATAAGAAAGCATGATGATAGAGATTTATGCAACGTAAATGTAACCATTCAATTATTGATGAAACCATAAATCATAAATGAAGACTAACACAGGAAGCCAAAAGAACAAATTGGAAGTTAATCCAACCATGGCATAAACCATAACAATTTTATATTAATTCAACACAGTTCACAAATACATTTATGAACACTTATCTGTCTAGATTTGTCCAACAACTAGCTACAAAAGAGGGATGTTCCACCCAACCATAGGCTCATTATTGCACCAATTCTCTTTGATACAAAGACCACTCCCGAGCGGAGTTTATGAATCCACAAGGGCACACTCTTCCTATGGTTGGCTCTAATTGATCTTCTCACATCCCAATTCCCAAGCTCACAAACATTAATTACACCCACAACAATTCCCAATCCATAACTATCTTCGCCATTAGCTTGCACAACCCAATAAATGGGATCCCCTGCTCTACTCAGTAATCCCTTAGACTATCTCACTTCCCTCCAAGGCTCCCGCACAAACTGGCCATGAAATCTCACCACTAGGATTCCATGGAATTATCAGTTGTAGCAAACTTCCTTAATGATATCCATTATCATTTTTTACACCAATAATTATCGTTTAATTCACGGCTATAGATTTCCATAATTCATTTAAAACATTCTCATGGTAGTTTGCTCAAGGATAATTCCCTTGATTTCCAAAAATGAAGGATAGTTTGCAAGGTAATTCAAATTTCTAGTATTTTTTCTCTCTGATAATTCAAATGGCACCCCACATTTGAACTCCCCTCTTGGACCTTGAACCTCAAACAATAGTTCACTTGCATAGAAAAAAGTAAATATTTTAGTTGCATGGCATGAAGGGGACATGTAACCTTATGGAGGCCCATCTAGCTCCTTCATGCACTACTACCTCCCCCTCGTCCTCCCCAAGGCTTAATTAAACAACAATTAGTTAATAATCAAGGGATATAATTAAGTTTTACAAAGACTTTGGGTTAAATCCCTTACGAAGGTCCTTTCCTTAGCCTACTTAATCCCCCTTATCTTTCCCCTTTTGTGGAATCATAGCCCCCCTTCTTTTGTCCTTCTCTTCTATAATCAGTGATGTACTTTTTATTAACATTAAATGTGCAATAATAAATTACATTTTCTATCTTATAGACATTCATCATATTCATACACAATACCATACGAGGGATGGAAAATAGGGTATTACAAAAATAATGTTGTAAGTTGATATCTTATACACACAAGCTCATTTTGTTGGAAATTTATTTTCTAGTTCCACATAATATTGTCATGCCTATTTAATACCCTTTGTTACATGGGTCATGTAGTAGAAGCAATTGTTAATGCTTTTGTATGACCATGTTAATGTTTTTAAATATCCCATTGAAGTCTAGCTAATCCATTTCAAAATTTAACATCACATTGATTTAGTTCCTAGAAAAACATTTTCCAACAAACCTCTATATTGTATATCCTTGTTACAAAATAAAGATATTTTGTGTATCTCCATGTGGCCACTCAATCATGCTTGCACCAAAGAAATGTGATTCTTGGCACCTCTACATTAATTATCAGTCTTAAAAATATCACAACAAAGAACATGTACTTCATTCATCACTTTCTGAATATGGCCAAGGGAGCAAAGTTTTTTCACCATAATTGACTTGAACTCTGGTTACCACCAAGTTCCTATTAACCTCAAGATGTTTCAAGGAACGAATTTAAAGCCAAAGATGGCTTGTATTAGTGCTTGGTGATGCCTTTCATCTTAACCAATGCTCGTGAAATGTTCATGCACCTTAAGAGTGATGTATCATTCACATGTAATTTTTTTGTGGATTTTCTTAATGATGTCAAATAGGACACGATGTAACCACCCATATTTTAAGTATTTTTTCACAAACTTTTCTCCACATAAGCCCTTTCAAATATGGATTGATGCCTTGGAGTATGCACTTCACATCATCCTTCTACAACATGGACACCTCATCATGTACCACTTTGAAGCCCTTAATTATGGTATCATGAACTATCCATCTTATGACCAAGAGCTATATGATCATCCAAGTTCCCAAACAATGGTGACGTTACATATTAGGTAAGGAGATTTTCATACATTTAACCATAAGCCTTTTCATTTTATACATTCAAAGATAAAGTTGCAAAGTCAATGCTAGTTGAAGTGGATGGCATATCTACAACAATGTTATCTAATGATCAATCATAAGTGCAATGCCTTCAACTATGCAACTCACTGCTTGAGTCGACCACTAGTTGATGCCTTATTGACTATTCTATACACCTATGGGAATCAAATGCAATATTGGCACCAACATTATGAAGAATATCCAATAGTTTCCAAATTATGTACATATTATGCAAGAGACTTTGCACCATGATTTTCTTTTGTGCAAAAACTTGTTATTTCACCTTGGAAATTCTTCTAGTGGACATGTGTGTGACAAGCTTATCTAGGAGTCAAATTACTCCAAGTTAATAAGTCATTTTGGTATCCATAAAACATAGGCCAATAAAAGTGTTTATGTTGGACACACCTCTACATCGACGTAGAGAAGTATATAAAGGGTTGTGTTCTTTGCATAATTACAACACTAACCAACATAAAGTAGGCATTGTACAATGTACATACCTTTACACATCAATATATCTCAATGGATTTCACTAATAGGCCCTTAGATCACATTCTACAATCATGCCATTGTATTTGTTGTTGCTAATAATTCCTTAATATGGCAATCCTTCCGTCTTGTAAGAAAATTATCTTAGCATAGAATATTATGAATCATCTCTATACACACATCTAGGTGAATTTTGAATTGCCTACATTAGTGGTCAATGGAATAGATTCTAAGTTCGTTTCCAACTTCTAGAAGTTTTAGGGGCATGCTTGAATCAAGTCTTGACACATGTCTACAACCTTTCATCCTAAGAATGACAAACATATAAGAGGTTGTGAACCACGCCCTTTCCCCTTTTCTTCACATGTATAACCACATGCATCCACATGGTTGGAATGAAATTTCATCTTCCACACAACATAACTACAATCATTCTTGGCACAACACAATAGATCATAGCCCATTTGAATTTTGATTTATGTTTCAACTTGAAACCATTGACATCGTCTATCTAATCCCTCCAACTATATGCACTTTTTCCTTTATATAATAAGAAGTTGATGAAGCAACACTTCATCAAGCATATGTAAAATGTTTCGTGCCAAGTGGATGGCATTTTGTGATCGTCAACCTCAGAGAAGTATAGACAATGCTATGATAAGCATCATTTCTTGCATAACTTCTTAACTAAGGACAATGTTTGGCTCCATATGTAGAAGGAAGTATTCCCATATTCACATTAAAAGAGTGGTCCACTTTGATACAACCCCTGCACCATCATCGAGAATTGTGATGACAATGTAACCTTCAAGCTTGATTTGCCAAGATACCTAGGGATGCATCTAGCTTTCAATGTTGATCTCTTATAACCATACATTCATTCATTACTTGATTAGTGTACCACACTACGAGAGCCTATAATTGACATCGACCCAAAATTTAGCATGTCAACATCTTCTATTTATGTCATTGACATTATGTTGTCACATGCTACAAGACTACAAAACTCAATCATGATTGTCACAGTAGATAAGTTCCCTATAGAGGCAAAGTACTTCATGCTTAAGTAGGTGCAACTAAAGTTTCCTTGTTTGTTGAATATAAACAAAAAAATTCTTCTTTAGTAGAGAATTTTGACACCATTAGGATTCTCAATTCTACTTTCAATACAATGAGTACCATTGTTACTTGAGGGGATGACTAATTTATGCACCATAGTACTTTTGGTGTACATAAATTATTTCTAACTTTGTAATGCACCCCAATAGTTTGACCATAGTAACATACTTCTGTGTGACTTGTGTATAGATTTCTTTGTGTCTACTCCACTGCAAATGATAACCACAACTTAGTCTCCAATGCACCAATGATCCACTACCAACACTCAATCCAAATTCATCCAGATTATTTTGAGAACGAAATGAAGGCGGAGATACAATAAATAAATACACAAATATATTGCCAGAAACATAGAGATACAACAATGCACAATTTTTATTAATGAGAGAATGTATAGAAACTATAAAATTACAGAGTGAATGACTTGCTAGAATGGTGGCAGCTTATCTCTGAGAAGAGATGTGATGGATATGCTTATTTGCAAGAAGATGATGGTGTTTTAAATGAATCTCTAGAGGCCTTTTTAACATAAAGAAAATACAAAACCTAACCCCGGAAGATGAAACGCCAAAAGGTTTGCAGGCCCCAATGGGGGTAGTTGATATGTCAACTTCCCAAGGGTGTAATTTTTGCATACTATCTCTGTTTGGGGTGCTCAATACCTCGTTGGAAATCTCTAGCTGAGGAGTAAACATTCCATTCAGCCCATACTATGCTTCTAACAATTTCCTGGATGTTTTCGTGCCAAAAAAATGTCGTTTAGGACCTCAAAAAGGCCCCGGAAGTTCAGAACCCGAAAAATCGTAGAAAGACTGCCAAGGTGGAAACCCATGTTTTGATCTAGTGGAATAGGTGGGTGGCCACCAATTTCCACCTGGATCAATCCTCCCCCCTTAGGAAGAAATGGTCTTCATTGTGTGAAGTCCCCGGGGAATCATTTGTTGAATCTTAACCTTGGTGAGTTGTTTGCTTTGCTGAAGAAGTTGTCATGCTTAGCTTGTTGAAATTTGTTATGAACCTGTTGTTGAAGGGGTTGGATTTGTTTAACCAATATGGTTGCATGATATGTCGGAGTGTGGGAGGACTTTGCCGATGAATATGCAGCATGAATAACATGAAGGGGTTTATCATAACTTGGTTTGACTAGGCAGTGTGGAGGCACCCCCATAGGTGCAATGAGAATATCTTGGTGCTCTTCTACAATCTTGTTGATATGCTTATGTTGGATAGAAGGGTCTTGGGCCGAGGCTATAGTGGTTGAAGTGTCCTCCTCTTCTAACCAGGTTGTGATGAGGCTAAACTTTGCAGTACGAGAGATTACTTTGAGGCACAGTTTTTGCAGTACAGTAGTTGGAACTACCTCTGGTATCCTATAGGGATGACCTGCCAGAGTAACAATGACGCCATGGAGTTGAGACTCATAAACAACATGATGCCTCCACATATATGGCTGGCCTAAGAGAACATCACAAACTTCTAGTGGGGAAACATCACACAGTACCTCATCCTTGAAGGGCTTGATGTCATATGACATGCGACACTGTTGGCTGACACGAAGATCTTGTCCCTGGTGAAGCCATCCAATGTTGTATGGTTGTGGGTGTGGTGTTTTCTAAAAATCCAAATCCTTGATGACCTCCATTGAGATGAGTTCTTCTGGCTCCCGCTATCAACAATAAAATGCAACGGGGTCCCCTTCACCCACATCTGTGAATGGAAAAGGTGCTCCCCCTCCTCAGGATCCTCTAGTTCTTCTGGATGGATTGTTGCAGTTGCAACAGTAGCAGTGGGTTCTGCATAAATTATCTATATCCTTTTATTATTTTTTGAATTGAAGTTTGAGTCGGGGCTCGACTATATTTCTTTGAGCTCAACCACCATTGGTTGTTTCAAACGGCATTCATCGGTATTGTGCCAAGAGCTTTTGTGGAAGTCGCACCACTTCCCAGTGCCCTTCTTAGTCTTCTCGTTACCCTTCTTTTCATGTGGTTTGGACTGGTTGTCTTGAGGTTTATTGTTCTATGAGTTAGGGTTGTCTTTACCATACTTTGGTTATTGCAGATTTGCATACTCAAATTCCCTCTTGTTATGTTGCTTAAATTTCTGCTCGATTTTGACAACATATCTATAAGCCGCTCCCAGTGATGAGATGACCAAAAACTCCATTTCAGTTTGGATATACCTGTGTAGAGCCACACGATATTTTAGAACGAGATTTTTCTCAGAGTCTTTGATACCCAACTTGGTGCACAAGGTATGGAAGGTATTTGTGAACTTTGGCACTGTTTGGTCCCGCTTTTGATGCAGCGTGGTCCATCTTATGTACTGGTCATCATAGTTTCCCACAAGGTAATATTGCTCCTTGACCGCATCCATAAAAAAATACCAAATGTGCTCAGCCCCAAATATTCCAAACTCCTCTGTGGAAATTTTCTCCCAGTAAGTTTCCCACCAATGTTTGACACGGGAGAGAGCCTTAAGGAAAGCAAAGGTAATATTTTCTCTGTCGAAAAAATTGTGAACAAAGAAAAAACCTTCTAGAAAATTTAACCATTTTTCCAAAGCATCCGCATCGATTTGACCTTCAAATACGGGAATGTAATGATCCCAAGCCATTAAGTAAGGATCATCACGGTTTTGGTGTCTTTTTAAAACTTTTTCTGGTTGTGGTATTTCGTCAAACAGTTTGTTAATCTATTTATTTAGGTGTGGTTATATGAATGTTTGTAGCAAATAACAGAAAGAGATAACCATGGAACATACCTCAACTATATGCAATATGATAGACAAGCCAAAACATCACAAATCTTCTTTATTCATAAAATAGAAGAACCTGCTACAATGGAGATGTCGATCTGGAATGCTCAATAGATGGCCAAGATGATGGACAATAGATAACAAGTATGAGCTGCTACAAAATGCTCCTGACAATACAAAATAAGCCTCCAAAGTCTGGATAAGAGATGAAGACCAATGCCAAGTGCCAAACCCCTCACTGCTGGAAGATGCCACGCTCTACTGGATAACTGAAGCTCCTCAACAATTCGACCCTGGTGCCAAAGATGTCCAATCACCTCCAGAAATATGCCAAATAGTAGATCAGGTGATGGTAAGAACAACCCAGGTACCTGAATCTCCAAGATCCCTCTCAACCTCTGTAGATATGAACTCCTCCACTGAATGGTGCGCCCCACTAGATGACTGAAGCCCTAGATAATTCGGCCCTGATGAAGGAGGCCTCCAAATGCTCTGAAACTTTCCACAATGATAGATTAGGGCATTGCAATGAGAACCCAAGTGCTCAAATCCTCAAAATACCGGCTAGATTCTTAGATCTAGCTACCCTCCAAATAATGGTGCGCCCTCCTCTTGGGAAAACAACCCACTCTCAATACAAATCGATCCTCCACTGAAAGACTCTGGAAAACCACCAAGAATGATGCCAAGACACCTGCAAAGGAAACCCAATACCTGGAATTCTCGGAATCCCTTCTCCTCAGCTAGGATGAATCCTTCCTCAATGAATGGTGCGCCCCCCTTGCTGGAAACCCCCAACTGGTGCGCCCTCTCTCTATCTGCACATGAAACTGATGTAGAATCCTCCTGCAACTGAGTAGATCTGGAACTAGAATGGTGTGGGAGCGTATTGCAACTCCGAGACCAAGCTGGGGATAAGCTAGTTGGAATCTTTCACCATTGAATCGCCCTCTAGGGTTTGTTAAGTCAAAACCCTCAAAACCCCCAATGTTGGGCTCACTAGCTAGAAGCCATAAATCAAAACAAGATCATACATGAATTAATGAGAAGAGGCCCTTGCCTTTCCTTTATACTTTTGGCTCACCTTGTCCCTCCAAAGTGACTTTCATTTTATTAATATTTAATTAATTAACTAAATCACTTTAATTAATTAATTAATCTTTTTACCTCTGAAAAGCTCCTTATCTCTCCTTGTGGCTTCCTTGGCCACTAAAAGTCACTTATAGCCATCCCATCCTGTAGTTTTTTTCCTCCCAATTCCAATGAGCTATTACACTGAGAGGTTCCTCCAAGTAATGTGCCCAAAATGACCTCTTCAGTGAATTTCATTGACTTATAGCTCAAAATAGTCAAAATCATGGAAATCGCCGAAAGGTAACGGAACCAAAGCCAACCTGTGCGGAATGGCTCATAATGATGGAATATGATGAGCAATGCAAGATGGACCCCACAATGCCTCTCAATAATCCCTGTACTTGCTATAACCTCCATCTGGCTACTCTGGTCATCATAATCCTCTACACAGTGATGATGTCCCAAAGTGGGGACATTACAGTCCTCCCTGCTAGAAAATTGCTTGTCCTCAAGAAGTAACCAAATCGTCTCAAATAAAATACCAGGATCCCATGTCCACCTGTGGGATACATAGTAGAACCCATCCAAAGACGAACAATAGTACACTCCACCCCCTGGATCCCATATCAGGAAGTGAACTGCAATACTTTGCGAAGCATAGTCCTGAAAGATATCAACCCTATGAACCTCTTGCGCATGACACATGGCCTCATCTTGGAATGAATCTATCCTCCAAATCTCTACCAAGATCCACACGACCTCCATCAAATGCACATGCTGATGCTAGAATGAGGTACTGCGAGACCTCCGTGAGACACCCGCAAGCAGTACGCTCCTCTCAACACTGAAGCTCAATGGAAAGTTAGAATAACTTTCCCCTGCAATGGTCCACTCACCCATGTCGGTCAATGAACTGTTCAATCCTGCAGCTCCCGAGTCCCATGCTAACCTCTGTAGAAGATCCCCATGATGACACTGCACTACTCTGAATATGATTGTCTGCCCCCTGCATACATCATGAACCCTCCTCTCATGGTTCCTCCAGCTGAAATACCTATGACCATTGGACCTGTTGTCCAAAAACTGTATCAGTGAAGACACCTCTCTAGAAGACGTACATGTCCAAACATCTCCATGCCCTAACATGATGATCAAGCAGAAGAAAAGGTCTTGCCCCATAGGACACGTACCTGTAGACCCACTCCAAACCAAACCAAGGTGGAGTGTGTGGCTCTCTGGTGCAACCTGGGTCAACATGAACATCGTGCTAACAAAACGGACTCCTGGGTCCCATGGCAAACTTGGAAGTTTACCACTTCCAATCTCCTCTAACTGTTCCTATGTGAGACTGGTCACTGTTAGAAGCCCTATGTGCTCATCTGCTACCACCTAGCCCATGATGCTCTCTCTCACACACTAAGTCTCAACTTGCTGCCTATGACGATCCATCTCTCTCCAGCTAGATGTCGTAAAGGTACTCATGTCAGGTGGCCTCGACCTAGGCACTCTCCATGCTCTCAGCCACTGTCTATCTCTCCTCATGCGACTGTTGATCTGGTGAAGGTGCTCAATCATAACTATGGGCTGCTGCAAAAGAGTGAAATATGCATACTCCCCTACATGGGTCTCCTCCCTGCAATCCCATACATCTGTCTGAACCTGACTATATATCTCGGCATGTCTCTGTGCACTATCACTCCACTGTATGCCCCTGCATACTCATGTCATCTTTGGCATACTGTTGTTGCCTTCTAGATCCTGGGCGTAATATTGGATCAACCTCTACATGGAAGTCAACTTCTCTCGAAACACAAATGGAAGTGTCCTCCATCAACTGGTGCTCCTCTGCTAGACCACCAACATCCTCTAACCATGTGACTGATTGATACATCTGAGTGTCCACTAAGACAGATGAAGTGGATCTCTGATGGATCTCCTCAGGAGACTCATATGTCCTAGACTCCGATTCTTGAAGGGCAGTCTGTATGCCTTTCAAGAATCCTCAAGTGCTCTCCAACTCCTGAGTGAGTCGGTCCATCTCCAACTCCTACTCCCTGAGAGCCTCATGATACATCTCACCAACCCTCAGTAGATAATCCCTGTCTGTCAACAACTGCTGGTAGTCAGTCCTTATCACATATACTCTCTCCCAGAGAGTGTGAAAATCATCCATGGAAAATCCTCCATCTGAGCTACCCTATGCCACTGATGCTCTCCAACAGTAATCTGCCATCACTGCATGCATGTCATCAATACGTCTAGTGGCTACCCTAATCATAGCCTCACTAAATCTCAACTGTGTTGCTAAGTGGTGTGACTCATGATCATCGTCATACTGAGGTGCCATCTCAATCCCCTCACTGCTAGTGTCAGTCCTGCTAGTGCCAACTCTAGAATCCCCAAAAACACCCTCTGCATAAGATGACGTGTTGAACTGTCCATTGTCTACTGTGTTGTTGGGTACTACTGTATGCCACTACATCCCATCACTAGATGCTATCTCCCCCTGAATCATACTGTATCCTTTATGAGCAGTCGTATCCTCATGTGCACTCAACCTACTCCTATCATCTGCACCTGGATCCCATAGAGATGTATCTAGACACATGCTATGGTCATCCTGACTGCTAAAACGTGCATCCTCATCAATGCAGACCGATCCTGGGAGTAAGTGCTCCATCAACTTGTCAGCCTCTGCAATCTGCTCAACTAATGGAGTCTCCAATAGCTGTGACTCAATCTCCTCAGGCTGATCTGTATGTGTAAGGTCCCCTGTCTATACTCCTTGTACCTCCTCCTAGATCTGTGGGTCTACCTGTCCATGGTGTGCATCCCTCACACTAAGCTCATCCATCATACCTAACATGCCACTGATCTCCTCATGTGACGTGGCTATCATGGGTGTATGAACAGGTGACAGATGTGTCACGGCCCCCATAGGAAGCTCATCATCTCTAGGTGCTAACACGTGTGACTCCTCACTAGTGTCACCACTCTGCTGAGGCATAAGGTCATCAATGGTATGTGACATGTCTGCTGAGACATCGGTGCTATCGTCCTGTCCATCCAGTTGCCTATCCACTACACAAGGGTCATCATCCTCCTCAAGCGTGCAAGCATCAGTAGCCTCTGTGCAAGAGTCATCATCACTATCCTCTGAGGTGGAGTCACTATCACTAGCCTCTGTGCAAGAGTCACTGTCATCATCGGACTGCTCCAAATCCTTATCACCACTATCATAGTGTACCTCAATGATATGCTTCTTACCCTTACCCCTACACCTATGATCTGGTTCCCAAGGCACCTTGCAACTGTAGCAAAGTTGTGTGCTCCTAATGGGTGGGGGGTTTCTCTATGCTTCCTTCCATCTAGCTGTCATAGCTATGTTTTCCTCTGCCATGCCGACCCAATGTGTAACCTCATCTTTGCTCCAACTGGGTTTTTTATAGGATACAAAATGATGGAATGTCATTAGACCTCTGAGATTCTCATTGAGGGTTTGATATTCCCCATCACAATCAACAATCCTTCTAGTAAAGTCCAAAATATCCATAGATTTGTTTTCCTCTGCTATGTTGACCCAATATATAACCTCCTCTTTGCTCCACCTAGGATTTTTTATAAATAAAAATTGTTGGAATGTCAATTGAGCCCTAGTTTCCTCCCCAAGGGCGTAATATTCCCCTTTACAGATCATACTCTCTCTAGCAAGGTAAAACAAATCCATCTCTCCGTATAGAAGACCCCTCTATGGCTCTGCATGCATG
>ML793710.1:7043-33456 GCA_009831015.1 Picea engelmannii
GTAGTGGACTGGCTTGTAGTCATTTTTTTCCTCATTTGGAAGTCGATCCGCTCAAGGAGAGGGTTTCAGTAGTGGTGCTTGGACAAATCCAAATTCAACTTTATTCCTTACCTGGCGGTGCTCGAGCTCTCTTCCCCAGACTTCATTCCAGTTTATTCTTTGTGGAATAACATTGTGATCGAGTTTGGAGACTTCTCTTTGGGAACAAATCCGACCTCAAGATATAGTCAACTAGAAAAATAGGAAGAGGGTTTAGTTTTACCACCTGGAGGGTTTCTTGTGCTTCCATGGTTGGGGACCTGGAACCAGGTTCCATTCAGCTACGTCTCTGCAGAGAAGGGTTTCAACCCATAAAGGTAGGGTGCTTCATTATGGAATTTATAAACCCATAAGAAAAGAGGGGTTTCCCCCTACCAGTGGATATTCTAGGATTCCATGCAAGTGGTTTAGGTGAAATTTATAACTCAACAGGGGTTGGAGAAATCGCTTCCCATTCAAAGGTATTCGATCCAAAGAGAATAAAAAGGAAGTGTTTAAAGTCAAGAGGGAAGTTCAGAACCTTGGATTTAGGGGAAGACGTCAATTACAACAAGCGATTATAATGTCAAATCAAACCCTATTTGGGAGAGAGAGAGGATGTTCTTTTGCACTGAAAATGATCAACGCTTGAGCTACAACCTCTTCGAAAGATCAGATGGGTTACTTTCCATATATTATATATCTAACTCGAAACTAGTTTAGTTAAGCCATGGAAGATGCTCTTTCATGCTAGCCGAGAAAAAATGGAAAAAATACTAGTTTAGGTGAGACTTCCAGTATTAACTATGTAGTTTTAGACTCCTAAAGCCTTCATGAGTATTGGTAAATTTATGGGGGGATACTTGGAAGTGGATTTGTCTTTTAAGGAGACAGGGAAGCTGAAAGTAGCTAGAATTCTGGTTAGCGTTAATGTCAAGGAAGGGTCGGGTGAGGAATTAGATCTAAAATGGGGACCGTATGTACATAATCAAAAGTTGGATTATGAGAATGTTTCATTCCACTATAGGAGATGCCACCAACATGATAATTTAGTTGCATACTGTCATCAACCGCTTCGGGTTAGGAATGGGAAAAATTCCCTCTCTTCTCAAAAGGAAAGGATACACTTGACTACATCTGACAATGTGCATGGAACGATTGTGGAAACTGAAAGGGTTGTCATGGATGGGGTTTAGATCATTGAGAAGGAGATAGTTGAGATTTAAGAGATGATTGGTGTAGCTCTAGCAGAGGAGGACGCAGAACATGAAAAAGAATGGGAAGTGATAAGCAGTCACACATGCCCAGATTTGAAAAACGTTTTCACAACCTCATCCTTCGGTTGCCTCTCGGGTAATCCTTGTTATCTCTTCTCTTCATTAAATTTTATGTTAAATTTAGTTACTTTGGTTGGAAATGACTGGATTGAAGCATTGGGAAATCTATATATCTTCCTGAAGTCATCCCCTATAATGGTTTTGCCTCAAATTCAACTTGCCTTATGCTTTACTACCCCTATGTGTGACTGTGAGACAATGTTGAGGATGGTTTCAGAGGTGGAGTCTTCCTCAGATTTATGGGGATATTCCACTCGTTATTACTTATGCTTATGATACTCCACTGGTAAAAATGGGAGACTCAATCCGGGAACCTCACGCATGGTGGGAGGTAGAGGACGAGGAAGAAAGTAGTTTTTATCAAAATATCAAGTTAAAGCTAGAAGTGACTTGTTGTCTAGAAAGAAACAATCCATTGAAAGGAAGCTTGGAGTTGTGTGTTCCCATAAGAAGGGTGTGAAATTAAAATCATTTCCTTCAACTGCAGGGGTCTGGTTAATCCCCAAAAGAAAGCGCCCTTAAAATGGTCGTGAATACCTCCCTTCCAGATGTAATTCTACTTCATGAGACTTTGAGGGATGAAGAGGCGGTGAGTAATACCTTGGAATCCATGTTTCCTGGATGGGATTTTTTATCTTTGGATGTCAAATGAAGTTTTGGTAGGTTGGCAGTGGGCTGGAACTCCAGGATAGTCAATTTTTCGAACTTCTAGGGGTTGGAATCTTGTCTTGGTATTGAATTATTTTCGGCATATCTGGGAATGGAGATTTATATTTTTAATATATATGGTCCTTATCAGGATCGAGTTCCCTTTTGGGACACCCTTCTAAACAAATCAATGTTTTATGGTGATTATTTACTTCTGGGAAGAGATTTCAATTTTTTGTTAGGATTGGATGAAGTTTTGGGGCCTCGACCTAATTCAAACCCCCTGTATGATTACTTCTCCCAAAATATGACTGCTAAAACCCTTTTTAATTTTGAGCCTTCCAAGTTGAAACCAACATGGAGGAATAAATGGGTAGGTGAGGATCAGATATCCAAGAGTATTAATAGGTTTGTAGTATCGAAATTTTTTGTTGAAAGAAAGGTTCTTATCAAATAATGGATTGGAAATGGGGGGGAGTCCGACCATTTCCCTATTTTCTTGGAGATTAGAAGGGGCAATACAAAACATACCAGACCCTTTAAATTCAACAACACCTAGCTAAAATATGAATACTTTATTAATTTAGTTAAGGACAACAGGAATCCTTTCAACCAAAATGCACCTAATGATCCAGATGTATATCGGTGGCCACCCACCTTTTCCAAATGGCTCAAAATAGTTTTTTGACAATTTTGGCAATTTACTATTTTTAGTAGCTTTAACTTTTGGGGCCATTTTGAGGGCATAAATGAAGGTTTTTCGGGATCGAGATCCTCAATAGTAGCCTAAGGTAGTATTGATCCCCTAAAATGAATCTCCTCGACGATACCTTTCCAAAAGGCTATCACACGCCTAAAACGGAGATCGTATGCAAAAGTTACGACCCCGGGAAGTTGATGTACTAACTTACCCAAACGGGGCCCACATGACTTTTGGCGCTTCATATCCTAGGGTTAGGTTTTTGGATGTCTAGGATTTTTGGCATTCTTGTTTATTGTAAAAATTCCTTGAGAGCCTCATTGTAATTTTCTTCTTACGAATGCGCGCAGCCGTCACACCTCTTCTCAGAGATAAGTCGTCACCATTCCAACAAGCTTGTTTCCGCTGCATTTTACAGTTTCATCTTATTTCGTTATTGAATAAAAAACCAATTTTACTATATATTTGTTATTTTGTGTTAAGAACCTGTTAATAATCTGTATTCATTTCATTCTGCTCATAAAATTCGGATCAGTGGTATCAGAGTGGTCTACTCCTTGTCGTCTTAATGCATGTCCCCAATGAGATCAGAGTACAAAGAGTTGGGTCTCGAGCTTGTTTATCTTGAGGACAAAAGCTCTCGCATGCCCAAGCGATCTCTTATGGAAGGAGAAAAGAAAGATGATGGGATAGGAGGTCCTTTCAAATTGTTGATTGAGGAATCCCTCACGCACTAGAGGAACGAGATGATGGATAGTTTCGCGCAAATCCTTCGATGGATACAAACAGGTGACACATCTTCTTTGAACAGAGGTGTTTCCCCCTTCAAGGTACAAATAAACTTTGATATTCCTATATTTGAAGGTCATATAGACGCAGATGATGTAGACAAGTGGTTGAATCTACTAGAAGGGTATTTTTCTGTCCATAACTTTTCAAATAGAGAAAAGATTACTTTTGCGCTCCTCAAATTCATTCCCCATGTCAAAAATTGGTGGGAAACTTTCTGTGAGCAAAAGGAAATAGAGGAAACCTCATTATTTTCAGTCACAACCACCTGGGAATCCTTCAGGGATTCTATTAAGAAACAATACTACCCTGTCGGAAGTTATGACGACCTGTATACCAAATGGACCACACTGCGGCAAGAAAGAGACCAAGCAGTGCCCGATTTCACAAATATCTTCCATACCTTGCGCACAAAGTTGGGTATCAAAGATTCAGAGCGACATTTGGTGCTCAAGTATCACGGTGCTCTGCATAGATACATCTAGACCAAAATGGAATTTCTGGACATCTCATCCTTGGGCGCTACCTACCGATATCCATCAAAATCGAGAAAAGCCTCAAACAAAAGACGCGACAATTTGGGCCTAGGAACCCCGCACAAAAAAAGCCGGGAAAGGGCAACCCCAACCCACAGAACAAAGGACAGAGCAAACATGGATAGTATCAGGACAACCAATCCAAGCTGCAAGCAAAGAAGGACACCAGAAAGACAAAGAAAGATATCGAGAAGTGGTGTGACTTCCATAAGAGCCCTTGGCATAACACTGTTGACTGCCGCTCAAAGCAGTCATTGGTGACCGAAGTGAAAGCCTTTGAATCAGATGCAGATTCTGACTCTGATCCAGAACCAGAAAGGGGAATACGGATCATTGACGTTGAACCCAGTGCCACCGTTGCTACCACCAAGTTCCATCCTGGTGAACCAGACGAGTCAGAAGAAAGAGAGCGCCTCTTCCATTCACATATGTGGGTAAAAGGAACCCCGCTACACTTCATCATTGATAGCGGTAGACAAAAGAACCTCATCTCAGCAGAGGTTGTCAAGCATCTCTCCCTTCCAACAACCCCGCACCCACAACCCTACACCATTGGATGGCTCCGCCAAGGAATCGATCTCCGCATCAGCCAACAGTGTCGATTGTCATACGAAATCAAGCCCTTCAAATACGAGGTATTATGTGATGTTTCTCCTCTCGGAGTTTGTGATGTTCTTTTGGGCCAACCTTATTTATGGAAATGTCAAGTTGTATATGAGTCGAGGCCTCGTAGTGTTATTATTACTTTGAATAGGAAATTGTACAAGATACCCGAGGTAGTCCCACCTAGTGCTATTTACTTGATCTCTGCTAAGCAATGCAGGAAGGTCATCTCTCAGATGAGGAAGTTTGTCTTCTTCATGATTCGCTCTAAGAATAAGTGAAATATCATAGCCACATCCAGGGTCTCTGTGACCGACCTCTCCACATAGTAGAAGCAAGTAGATAAGGTCATGGAAGAATACTCGGATATCTTCTCCTCACTTACAAGGGTACCTCTGCACTGCCAGGTCAAGCACCCCATCGATCTGACCCCGGACACACCACTTCCCAATGGGCCAGTCTATCGCCTCTCTTTGTTAGAGAATGAGGATATCAAGCGAGAGATCCAAGAACTACTCCATAAGAGGAACATCTGTCCTAGATCATCACCTTGTGGTAGCCCAATCGTGCTGGTACAGAAGAAAGATGGAACCTGGCGACTCAGTATTGACTACCGGGCTCTGAATAAAATCATAGTAAAAAACTGGTACCCGATTCCTCGAATCGAAGACCTCCTTGATCAACTCACGAAGGCCAAATAATTCAGTAAGATTGATCTGAAGTATGGCTACCACCAGGTCTCGATAGAACAGACAGATGTATGGAAGACTACCTTAAAGTCAAAGGAAGGCCTTTTTGAATGGTTGGTCATGCTCTTTGGTTTGAAAAATGCTCCAACCACTTTCATGAGGATGATGGACGATATCCTACGACCATTCACCAATACTTTTGTAGTGGTGTATCTGGATGACATTCTAATTTACAACAAGACTTGGGTCGAACACTTGCAGCATATTCAACAGGTTTTTCACTCCATGCAACAGCACAAGTTATACGCCAACTTGGAAAAATTCCCCTTCGACATGGACAGGGTCCATTATCTGGGATACATCATTGATCAGCATGGCGTACATGTGGATCTAGCCAATATCCAAGTCATCTGTGACTGGCCAGCCCCAACAACACTCACTGAGCTTCAAAGCTTCTTGGCCCTTGCCAATTTCTACCACAGGTTCGTGTTGGGATTCTCCCATCTTGCATGGGCCCTTAGCCAAATAAACAGGGGTGGTGGTAAGGAGAAATTTGCATGGGGCCAGTCCCAACAACAAGCATTCGATGATTTGAAGCAACGCTTGTGCTCAACCCCAGTACTTTCACTACCAGACCTGTAACATCCCTTTGAAATTGAGACAGATGCTTCAGACTATGTTGTGGGCGCCGTTCTCATTTAGCACGACCACCCTGTGGCCTATCATAGTGAGACACTGTCAGATACTGTCTGTAAGTACCCTACTTATGACAAAGAAATGTACTCCATTGTACAAGTCTGCTGCCAGTAGAGACATTACATTCTTGGGAAGGAGACATTCATCCACACTGATCATAAGCCACTGCAGTTCATGCAAACACAGGGAACATTGCAGAATGACCACCATAAAAAATGGTCCACATACTTGCAGCAATTCCACCTCAACATCAAGTATAAAATGGGAAGCACCAATCGCGTCACTGATTGCCTCAACAGACCACCAATTGTGGCACTCACCATGGTACTAGACTCTTTCGTCCATGAGACATCAGGATGGCCCCAACTCTATGAGACAGACCCTAACATCGCCACCACCTACCAAAGGTTGGGTGCAAATGCAGTTGTCGATAATTTCCATCTTCAGGATGGGTTGTTGTTTCGTCTGGGCCATATATGTGTTCCATCAAGTGATAGAGTGAAGCTGATCTAGGAACCCCACTATAGTCGGGTGGCAGGACACTTCGGCGTTGAAAATATAGTGGTGATACTACAAAAACATTTCTACTGGTCGAAACTTCGACAGGAGGTCAACAAGTATATCAAGGCATGCACTGCCTACGCTATTGCCAAACCGACCACTAAGAAATAGGGCCTGTACACCCCTCTTCCTACTCTTGACAGGTTGTGGGAATCCATCTCAATGGACTACATGTCGGGCCTCCTATCCACCAAGTGGGGAAATGACTGTGTTTTTGTGGTTGTTGATCGCTTTTCTAAGATGGTGATTCTAGTTGCCTGCAAGAAGAGCATCACAACAGAGGCCACTATAAAGATCTTCTTTCAATGAGTATGGGTGCATTTTGGAATCCCAAAAACCATTGTCTCAGATCGGGATAGTCGATTTCTCAGCACATTCTAGTCGAGCCTCTCATCGCTACTAGACACCAAGCTCACCAAATCCATGGCCTTCAACCCCCAGACAGATAGCCAAATCGAGGTTGTAAATCGAATGATTGTGCATATCCTTCACATGTATAATTCAAAGCACCCTCGCACATGGGAT
Source organism: Picea engelmannii (assembly GCA_009831015.1). Taxonomy (NCBI): domain Eukaryota; kingdom Viridiplantae; phylum Streptophyta; class Pinopsida; order Pinales; family Pinaceae; genus Picea; species Picea engelmannii. The sequence goes on from ML793710.1 coordinate 14,146, forward strand.
GAGAGCCTTCCCTATGTCTAGCATAGCTAAAACTGAGCCCTGCATAGCTCAACTAGCCACAACCCCTTTCAGGTGGGGTTGGGATTCCAACCATTGGGTCCCATATATGTTTCACTTCCCCTTGTGGTCACCTCGATCGACTCATATCCTGCTACAACTGAAGCTGACAAAGCCACTCGGTTCATTGAGCAGATCTAGCACATCTTCCAACAGGTTCAGGATATCTTACAGAAGTCCAATGACAAGTACAAACAGTTCCATGATCAACATCAGGTACCACATAAGTTTCAGGTGGGCGACAAAGTTTGGTTGCACTTGTAGAAAGAACGCCTTACAGGACCCCATCGAAATCTTTGCCCACTCTTTTATGGGCCATACACTATCACCAATGCCATGGGGGATAATTCTTTTGAGCTCAATATTCCTCCCTTCCTTGGCCTACACCCAGTGTTCAACGTGGATCTCCTTCACCCTTATTTCCCACCATTATTGGACACCTCAGAAGTAGCAGAACAACTGACACCAATAGAGCTCAACCTTGTTTGCATACAAAAGGCATCCAAAGGGCACTCGACAACAAAAGATCCAGCTTTATCGAGTTGTCAAAGCAAGGCAGCTCCTACACCAAGGCAAGTGGCTCACCTGGGGCCAAATTCAGCAGAAATTTCCTCATCTGATCAGGGACCTCAACGTAATGCAGACCATTTCTTACTAAGGAGGAAGGATTGATCTAGATGGATATCGGTGGCCACCCACCTTTTCCAATAGGCTCAAAATAGTTTTCTGACAATTTTGGCAATTTACTATTTTTAGCAGTTTTAACTTCCGAGCCCATTTTGAGGGCCTAAATGAAGGTTTTTAGGGATCGATCTACTCAATGATAGCTAAAGGCATTATTGAGCCCCCAAAATGAATATCCTCGAATATACCTTTCCAATGAGCTAGCACATGCCTAAAACGGAGATCGTATGCAAAAGTTACGACCCCGGGAAGTTGATGTACTAACTTACCCAAACGGGGCCCACATGACTTTTGACGCTTCATCTCATAGGGTTAGGTTTTTGGATGTCTATGGTTTTTGGCATTCTTGTTTATTTTAAAAAGTCCCTGAGAGCCTCATTGTAATTTTCTTCTTGCGAATGTGCGCAACCGTCACATCTCTTCTCAGAGATAAGTCGCCACCATTCCAGCAAGCTTGTTTCCACTGCATTTTATAGTTTCATCTTATTTCGTTATTGAATAGAAAACAATTTTTACTATATCTCTGTTATTTTGTGTTAAGAACCTATTAATAATCTGTATTCATTTTTTTCTACTCATAAAATCGGAATCACCTGAATCGACAACTTTTCAGTTCGCTACCAATATAAAAACTGTAAAGAAGAAAATAGTTTTTTGGGCATTTCTTAAAAGATAGATGGATGAACAAGAGTTAAAGGAGATTGAAGAAAGTATTAATGTGATCTATGAATCTGATGGATGAGGATTTCTCTCATAAGAATCCGAATAATACTTGATTAGGCTAGATGACAGGAGAGATACTTTACTACATGATAAGGAGGAGACTTGGAGACTCAAAAGAAGACCCATATGGTTAGAAAGTGGGGACTAGAATACAAATTTCTTCCAAGCCTATGTGAAGGGAAGGAACTTTTCCAGCACCATTTGGAACTTGGAGGATCAACACATAAATGTTGAAACTTCCTTTGAAGGTATGGCCCGGTTGGGAAAATATCATTTCCAGTCAGTATTTAAAGTTGAGGAGATAGCCTCAATTCCGGAAGTTGTCTTTGATGGAAGAAGTCTCAAAGGAGTAACTAAAAGAGGCTCTACACAGTTTTCAAAAGGACAAAATCCTAGGACCGGATGGATAGATGATTGAATTCTCCCTGGGTATTTATGATGCATTGGGACATGACATTCTTCATGTAGTGGAAGACACCAAGGCTTCTGCATGCATCCTCACAAGCTTCAATTCTAAATTCATATCTCTAATACTTAATTCCTATAACCCTTCTTCCCTACATGAATTCATACCTATTTCTCTATGTAATTGAATTTACAATATTGTAGCAAAAGCCATAGCAAGAAGAGTAAAAGTTGTTCTCTCCAATAGGATTTTGAGTTAACAATTTGGGTTTTTGGAAGGGCAACAAATACATGAAGCTATTGGTGTATCTCAAGAAGGCATTCACAGTTTAAAAAGTAGAAAGATGAAAGGAGTAGTAATTAAAATTGATGTTTCAAAATCCTATGATAGGTTCAACTGGTTATATATATATATGTCTTTTACAAACTCATTTGGCATTTGAGGTTCCTTTTACCAGGTGGGTAATGAGATGCATCACTACAATGTCCTTTGTTGTTCTAATTAATGGTTCAATTTCTCCATTTTTTCATTCTGAAAGGGGACTGCATCCAGTATTCCTATTGTCTCCTTTGATGTTACTTTTGGTAGCATAAGGGCTTAGTAGGGTGATCAAAAAAGCTAAGAGACAACGAACTTTCTCAGGATTCCAAATTTCTCACAATCTAAAAATTTCTCATTTTCTCTTTGTGGATGATGTGATAATATTTTATGATGGGATAGGAAGGGATTTTAAAACCCTAGAGATGATTATAAATATTTTCTCCAGAGCTACATGTATGCAAATCAATGGAAGAAAATAAATTATTTCTTACCATATGCTCTGTGACAAGGAAATTAATTCTTACAGGGAATTGTTTCCTTTTGAGTTAAAGGAGGTAGATGAAGGAATAAAGTATCTGGGTTTCAACCTAAACCGAAATAACTATAAGAAGAAATATTGGATGTGGTTAATTGGAAAGATGGAAAAGATGCTTCATAATTGGAGTCATAGATGGATTTCAAGGGCTAGGAGACTTGTTCTAGTTAAATCGGTTCTTGAAGCTATCCCAATTTACTGGATGCCTCTAGCTTGGATCCTGAAAGGTATTTTTCAAGAAGCTATGGATGTTTCCTTCAAATTTATAGGGACTGGAACATCGAAGACCTATGTCCTTCCTTGGTTCATGTGGGAAAGGATAGAAATACCAAAGTAGCTCGATGGCTGGGGGATAAAAAATATTTTCCTTTTTTCCAAGGCTCTTTTGGAAAAATGTGTCTAGAGGATGGTATCAAATTCACGCTTCTGGACCAAATTAGTAATACAAAAATACATAGCCTTGGATTCATTGGAATAATGGATCAAGAACCCGAAAAAGAAAAAAATTGGAGTGTTGATTTTATAGAAAGGATTTCTTAGCTCAATCCCAACCATTAGGGATGGACTTGCATGGTGTTATCACTCTGTAATTTCTCAGCTGAAGAAGAAATTGACGTAGGTAACTATTTCAACCACTTGGAATCTTGGATCTATCCCTTCAAGACTCAGAGAGGGCTCTCTCTGTGTGTTTTAACTTGGTTTTGAATAGGATATTAGGGTAGTTATGAGGGATCGGGTTTTTTGGTTTTTAAATGGTTGGGTTGGGACAACCAGGAGGGCCATTGGGAAAATGGGGTCTATGCTTAAATATATGACTCAATGTCAGATCTAGACAAATCTCCTACATAGGGCAAGGTAGTGGAAATGTTGGATTGAATTAAGTTTTAATGGTGTCGAATGAGGGAGAAATAGAGGAGAAAAAATCCAAGCAAAGGAGCATTTAAGAATTCCTAAACTGAGTTTTTAGAAGAGAAACATAAATATTATCAAAGAATAGATGCAGAGTATTTCTCCAATAAATTCTGCTCTATAATTTATCCTTTGACAATAAGAATTTGAAAAAAAATGAAATGATAACTGGAAAAACACTTAATAGAGAAAAGGAAACGCCACCAACACCTCCGCATAAGAATCCTGTCAACAGCTTGCCTATTACTGATCAATCATTTCGAGATTACAGAAAAAACTTTCTGGAATGGCAAGGCCCATGGTCCAGCAAAAGAAATCTACTTCCTCCCAGGTTGACCCCCTCTTACTCAAGAAAATACAATAATATATGTCTTTTCACCCTCACCTTGAATCACTCAGATAAAATTCGAAATACAAAGAACCCCCCAGAAAAAGATAAGTGTCCTCTATCTAAACATAAAATCAGGAGCGTTACAACCAAATCCCTCAAATTAGGATTTATCTCTTTGATTAGTTTTGCAATAAGAAACAACTATCTTCCAGTGTGAAATAGATGAGAATCATCCCTAAATTCGACTAAGAGTCCTGAGAAATGATCTGGCAGTGTGTAACAGAAATCTGGGCGAGATTCATGCGATTCTGGTTGTCTCCATCGAGTGTCTTGTAAAATGGTATGTTGTTGGAGATATCTTCCATATGATGTATTGATGGCGGGTTCTATGATCTCATACACCCAGCATATCACGTCAACCTCTGGCAAAGCGCCACGATAAGGAAGAAAGAACGTTGAGATAAAGGTGAAAATACATGGAACCTAGGCAAATAATGGTGTTAGATAAGGAATAAGTTGCCACCAGTCCACCTCCCAAATGATGAAAATAGATCTTTCAATCGACACACATAACCTTTGATTCTTCTCTAATTGATAATTTCATTCCACCGCCAGGGGCGCTGATCAACTGCTCGTTCAATGGCAAACGGGAGTTGCTACCTACGCGTTTAATGGAGTAAACAACTGAATCTTCTGAGTGCTAGACGTCTCCCAGGATGAATCATTGAATGATGTCTACATGCAGGCACGATAGGTGATGGAGATCTCCATGCAAAAACTGGAAGAAACGACAAGTGGTACTTATACAGTGTTTTCCTGCGTGCGTGTCATTTTTATTCCTAGTATTTTATCCACATGCGTCCCACAAACACATTTTATGATGTTATATATGGCACTGCGTCCATACAATATAGATGATGAGACAGAGGCTATGATGATGGGGCTTGGCGCTTGGCCCATAGACTTAGTGGAACTTTGGCCCTACGTGGCTCGCTAGGCACTTACTAAGATCATGTTGTGGTCTTGTGCAAGTGCTGGAGTGCGGAGTGGGAGCGTAAACTTGGCCTCCGGGCTAAGTTTTGATGAAAAACACATAAAACAAAACCAAAATTTAGTGCAGAAGCTCAAAAACCATAAAATGCATTGAAAACTAAAGAATTTGCCCCATGATGTGTGCACGGGCTAGAAAAGTCGAAAAAAATCTAGAACGCCTGAGAAATGACAAAAATACAAAGGCCAGGATGATGAATATGAAGATCAGAGAGCCGTTTTTTAATCTAGCTACAGGCTTTTGGTCACTAGGGGTACACAAAAATCGGGTTCTAAGCGACCAAAATCTCTCTCTTTCGGTAGCTAACATAACATGAGACTCTACTCATTAGCGACTGAAAACAAAACCTCCTGTGTGATAAAAGCTGAGGTGAATTGAGAGATTTATGTTGCTTTTACATCTTTGTTGTGCGTCATGAGCAATAGCATAATCCTTGAAATAGATAATAGTCAGAATATTGATTTCCTTATAAATTATAGGGTCCTAACACATGGAAGATAGGGAATGGGAAAAAATTCAGTTTGGGTACAACCCATGTCCAGGAAGAAATAAACAACACATTATTCTTGAACGGATAGTGGAACAACTTCGAGTGCTTGGATTTTTCACCCTCAATCAAATCACAGATCCATTAGAGAACACTCTTTGGGCACAAGGGTGGCATTCAAAAAATATCCCGGGGATATAAGGAGAAGATTGCAGACTGATGGAAGAATATATTTCTTCTCTTAGGACATCTCGTATTAGATTAAGAGATAGGTAGGATGAAATGGTATGGATCCATACCCCATCAAGCCCCTACACCCCAAAATAAGGATATATCCAGTTGAGTATTGAACATAATCAAAGGGATATGATCTGGTGGTGGAAAAAACTGTGGAAATAGAAATGTTTGTCAAAGAAAAGACTCTTTATGTGGATTTCCTTGAAAAATAAATCCCCAACTTGGGACAACATGTAGAAAAGGAGTAAGCAGGGACCTGGATGGTCCTATCTATGCAAAAATGATGAAGAGACTCTTTTGCACCTCTTCCTAGGCTTCCCTAATCTCAAGTGGTCTCGAGAGAGTGCAAAAAAATTTTAGGGGTCAAGTGTAGATGGAGTGGGCCCAACCTGGAGAGGGCTTGAAAATTTTGGTTAGAAAGAAGAGATCTTAAACAAGTAAAATCCCTCCTACTATTAATCATCTGGGGAATATAGTTGGCCTAAAATAAGGATATATTTTAAGAAAATCCCATTGTTCCTTAAATAACAACTAGTCAAAGTCTTTCAATTATTTTCCCTCAAGAGAAGGGTAAAGAAGGAATTCATGTGATCCAAGAAGAAGAGATTGACAAAATGAAACCTAGGATATATTTCGATGGTGCCTCACAAAACTTAATATGTGTTGGTGGGGCACTATTTTTAATCTTGGGAAAATATCTGAGGAAATTACGCTTTTTTTTTCCGAGGAAATATATTGAATTTTTACAATTGGGGAAATATTTTGTCACGACCAAGCCAGATACAAAATTGGTGTATGATACCTCCCTTTTTGTGGGACAAGGGCCCCCCTCTACACAGGGATTTGACTACTAAATTCTCCAGAAGTATACATATCCTATCCCCCTCTAGATTTGAACCTGTGACCTCTGAGGAACCCACATGTTCTTAACCATCCAACTCACTATAGTGATTAAGGCTACTATATACACAAATTCATGTTTAATATGGAAAAATATATATATATATCCCTCAAATGTTTTACTTTCAAATATTATATAATAATTAAATGTTTTGATTATAAATTAAAATTTAATTTTTTTCTTTTAAAAAAAATCAATTTTTTATTATATAAATAAAAAATACATTCATAAGCGTTTCCTCACATGCATAAACAAAACTTCCATTGTGCAAGAATATTTTCTTAAAAAGTAATTTTTACTATACTTTCAATCATAAACTCATATATTTAATAAATTCATAAAATGTTGACATTTTCCAATACCACTTTCTACCATGAACTCATAAACTAATAATAATAAAAATTTGAATCTCATCTAGACCATACAATGAGAAAAGAAACTATGGATACTTTCAACCTTTCTAAATATCCCTTTATGTTATGAGTGCCTCTCTCAACTCTGTGATAGAACCAGTATTAATCAACAAAGCTAGACCATATTTCGATAAGAGATCTCTTTAGCATTTAAGTGTCTAAAACCATGAAGATAATAAATATTTTCAAACTTGAATTTAATGTTTTCACTTGTTAGTCCCTGCCTCAAGTAGGGAATATAGTTTTTTATTAGCAGACAAAGTCTTTTGACTTTTTATTATTTCACCAAATTTTGTAATCATAACCAAACTTTGTCCAAAAATGTTTATTATTTATTTTTTTTAATTAATTTTTTTTTCAATTATTAAGAATTTATTTTTTTATTTTTAAATTTGGGACTAAATAGCCTTGGTGGTGGGCTATTATTTTCAAATATTTTTCAGAATGGGAAAATGAATTTTGATAAACAAATTTGTCATTTGCTAGTTTTGAGGTTCACTGCAGTCGATGTGCCTCCTCATCTCCTCACTACCTCACCCACTACAATCGATGCTCTGTAAACCTCCCTCCTCTTCTCCTCACCGTCTGGAAACCTCCCTCGTCTTCTCCTTACCCCTGGAAACCTTGTATCAATCATTCCTTTTCCAAGTGTCGATATTAAAATATCTCTAAAATATCCATCTCCCTCTTCACTTACATATTAGAGGTATTGGTTTCACTACCTATTTTAGGGAGGGTACAAAGCGTAGTGATATCATCGCTCATGCCTGGTGATGATATCATCATCAATTCAATTGACCTCAAAGAAGACAACGATGGAAATGTGCCACGTCATGAACATACATCCACTTTGCCTTTGCAACTTGTCTTGAAATTAAACATGTTGGTTGAAATATATGCCTTCAACTATGATTCATAGGATGGCTTGGTGAATGTTCCAGATGGAATACTTAAAGGCTATATCAAAACATAAAAATTTGATGTCCTCTGGATTAAGTTCCATGAGATGCATATAGGCCACCGACAAGCAAACAAGTTGGATTATCTATATAATTAAAACATTGCACGCGATTGGACACCTATATTATGAATATCAAAACCAATATCGACATCAGAAAAGACAGTTCGACTGAAGATTCTAAAATAGTTTCCAATTAAACTTGCATGTTCACGTACACTCCACATATCACAAGGACTAACACTTGATACTGTTGCATTTGACCCTGCTGGAATTCAAATACATGGACTTGTATACACAACACTGTCCCATGTCAGAAGTATAGACTCCTTGTATTTATTAAGTCCTCGTACAAAAGATAACTTTAAAGTCAAACACAAAGTTGATATTGAGATGCAACGCCTTAATACTACCGCAAAGTGGCATCTACGGTATGAATACCAATCCATACAAACAAATTCATTTATATCAATTATCTCACTTAACATGCGCAACCTACATGCACACATGGATTATATACTCAATGACTATGACACAATGAAATCCGATATTCTGTGCTTACAGGAAACATACATGACATTATGCATGCAAAACAAGAAATTTCCAAATCACAATTTCATATCGAGTTACATTACACATGGGGTGATGATATTAGTGAAAAAACATGTAACAATTTTGGAGCATATGCATTTCGAATAAAACAATGTTGAGATGGTGCTCGCAAAAGTATTTCTTCATGCATCAGAAATTGCAATATGGAATCTCTATGCTGCTCTACATGCAACATTGTCCAACAAACTAAATGATCTTTCCAATGCATTAGAGCATTTGCATATGAACGAAACCATTGTCATTGTAGGAGACTTCAATATTGACATGCTACAAAATAATGCCAAAATAAAAGAAATGGAAAACTACATGTGCAAATATAGTCTCCGCTTTCTTTTGGACAAGATAAACCATGTACAAAACGCACGTATTGACCATGTATGGTCGAATGTGCCCATTTCTCAATACAACGTCTTTATCTTAGACACATACTGGTCTGATCACGATACAATTGCTATTTCACTTGAATTATGAAATATACATCAAACATATTGTAAAATCATATTTCTATGTTTCAAAGCATATATGTTTAGGTTGTTGCAGAAAACCAAGTTATCCAACTTCTTAGTTTTCCCTGGTTTGTAATTGATTTTGGACACAAAAAAAATTTACACAATTTTTATATATACACATACATGGATGAACAAAAAAAATACAGTACATTCTTCTAACACTATCTGTTATTATATTCCTTTTATTCTATTTTGTTTATTGTATGTACATATTCCTTGTTTTTTTCCTTACATGTCAACTTACGTCCATATTCATTTTGTTTTGTACTTTCTTTGATTGAAACAAATAGGAAAATTGGACAAGGCAAAGAACTCTTAACCAGAAATGTAGAAGAATACATGCAGAGGTGCATACTTCTACCTGTATTCCATATCTAATTGTTTTTCATTTACTTTGTCTATACTTGTTCCACTGGTTTGCAACTCTTCTATTTTTTTTTCCTCGGATACTACATATCTTCCTGTATATTAACTTGTCTTCATGTCAATTGTATTTTCTGTTCGGCTATATTGAAATAAATAAATTTGTACTCCATATTTTTTTCATGTGTTCCTACGTAGCAGCTTGCCTTCATGTCCATTGTATTCTCTGTATTACTACATTGAAAAAATAATAGACTAATTGAACACGAGGATGGAGCCTTATATGCCATAGCTGAGAAAGTTGGAGTACAATATTCCAAAAGGTATGGCTACAATTGTGCCACAGAAAATACAATGTGTATGCCTAATTCACATCCATATTGAGTATGAACAATATACACATGTTCATAGCCATTGTTTCAGAAGTGACATGGACATGGGCAGTGGACCATCACAAACATCAGCACAGTGACAATACCAAAGGTAAGGATTCATATATTACACTCTTGTTATGTTTACGAAACAAATATCCGCAGTTATTTATTCTGTTATGCCATGGTAAAAAAAGTTATGTCATTTACACCACAAAATAGAAGTGAAGCCTCCATCATAGTGCAAGGTCCAAAGACTAAGAGGTATGGTTACAAAAACTCTAATTTGCATACATTGTCCAATTTGTGCATATATTGGAGCTTGTCATATTTTAGAATATTCTTGTATGTAAGAATGCCAAGTCATATATTTTGTCTATTGCTTGTTGAAATAGATATAAAAAACATCTCTTTTAAATTGAACCAAGGTCTGTTGAGCTCCAACTATATTCCATGGATGAGAATGTTTTTCCCATAGTTGATGTGTTTCCATCGCTAGATAATTATCAGACTAAGTGTTGTTGTGTGAGGCATACAATTCTTTTCTACCTTTCTTTTTCCTCTTCGATACTTAGTCATTTTCCCTTTTCTTCTTCCCCTCTATTATTAGTTTTTGGTTCTATACTTAGTCACATATCTATTCTCGTAGGTTCCCGAGGTGGCGGAGTGAGAAATTCTATATCCATCTATATCTTTACATCATGAGTTCGACCGACCATCGTTCATTTTCATGCTTAGCCAATTTTATGGCAGCAGGTTACTATGTAGGCGCCATTGAACTCTAATGCCCCATGTTTGGGGTATACATATTGCACCCAAAAATTCGGTGATCTACAATTAGACCCTGGACTCCTACAACTCCCAAGCCTCACTCTACCTACGATTAATCCATATGAATGATTGCATATAAGTGTGCCAAGTCATGTATTTTTTCTATTGCTTGTTGAGATAGATATAAACAACATCTCTTTTGTCTTGAACCAGGGTTTGTTGAGCTCCAACTATATTCCATGGCTGAAAATGGTTTTCCCATAGTTGATGTGTTTTTATCGCTTGATAATTATCAGACTAAGTGTCTTTGTGTGAGGCATACAGTTATTTTCTCCCTTTATTTTTCCTCTTCTATACTTACTCGTTCTTCCCTTTTCTTCTTTCCCTCTATTATTTGTTTATGGTTCTATACTTAGTTGCATATTTATGCTCATGGGTTCTCGAGGTGGTGGAGTGATAAATTATATATCCATCTATATCTTCACATCACACATCCGACCGACCATCGTTCTTTTCCATACTTAGCCAATTTTATGGCCACGGGTTCTCGTGTAAGCGCTATCGAACTCTCATGCCCCGTGTTCGGGTATACATCTTGCACCCAAAACTTTGGTGATATACAATTCGACCCCGAACTCCTAGAACTCGCAAGCCTCACTCTGCCTATGATAACTTCGTCTGACCACCCTGCCTTTCCATACTTAATACAAAGTGTTGTTGTGTGATGCATAAAGTTCTTTGCTCCCTTTCTTTTTCCTCTTCTATACTTTCCCATTTTTCCCTTTTCTTCTTCCACTCTATTACCCATTTTTGCTTCTATACCTAATCACATGTCTATGCTCATGGGTTCCCAAGGTTGCAGACTCAGAAACTCTATATCCATCTATATCTTCACATCATGAGTCTGATCGACCATTGTTCATTTCCATACTTAGCCAATTTTATGCCCACGGGTTCTTGGCTAGGCCCTATTGAACTCTCATGCCCCATTTTCAGAGTATACATCTTGCAGCCAAAAATTCGGTGATCTACAATTCAGCCCCGGGATCCTTGAATTTGAAAGCCTCACTCTACCTACGAGCTTGCTGAAATAGATATAAACAACATCTCTTTCGACTTCAACCAGGGTCTGTTGAGATCCAGCTATATCTCATGGATGAGAATGTCTTTCCCATAGTTTATGTGCTTCTATTTCTTGATAATTTTTAGACAAAGTGTTCTTGTGTGAGGCATAAAATTATTTTATCCCTTTCTTTTTCATCTTCTATACTTAGTCGCATTTCTATTCTCATGGTTTCTTGGGTAGCAGACTGACAAATTCTATATCCATCTATATCTTGACATCACGAGTCTGACCGATCACCATTCATTTCCTTACTTAGCCAATTTTGTGGTCGCGGGTTCTCGGGTAGGCGTTATCCATCTCTCATGCCCCGTGTTCTAACTATACATCCTACACCCAAAACTTCGTTGATCTACAATTCAACCATGGACTACTCAAATTCGCAAGCCTCACTCTACCTATGATGACTCTATCTGACCGCCCCGCGTTTCCATACTTAGTCATTTCTTCAAAATTTTGCAAGGTCACGGACTCCCGGGTTCACAAAAGTATCAAATCATTTTTCACTCCCCTCCATCCCCGACACCTTCGTCCCTTCCCAATGCACATTAATTTTGCTTTTACTAGTCATAGCTCACCACAGATGTTCGAAAATATTGGCATTAATAAGCAGAAGCCATGAGGATACCTCCCATTAAAATTCATTAATGGGAGAATATTATGGAAACTGATTAGTTTATTTCTATCAATCTTGAATTGGAAAAACATTGTTGGTTATTTTAGTTTTTTTAAAGCATCATCGTAGCAAGAATGCAATATTTTTCTATCCCACTATCATCTACAAAGGTGTTGACATGATGCCCCTCTTTAGTATTGTGCATATATTACAGCTTCGCATATTTGAGAGTATGCTTCCATATGAAAATGTTTACCCACCCTTCAAATTTGAACATGGTTTTCATTTGGGCCACAAAAACTACTAATAAAATAAAATAATATGAGTAGTGTTTAGGTAAATATAAACAAATTATCTTCTAACTAGAACCTGATTTTTTTGAGGTCCATGTATATTACATAGCTGACAATTTTTTCCCATAGTTAATGTTTATGATTGCCAATTCCCGGATTCGCGTTATCGAACTCTCATGACCCTTATTTCGTGATATACATCTTGCACCCAAAAATTTCATTATCTACAATTCGACCTCGGACTCCTCGAACTCGCAAGATTCACTCTACCTATGATAAGTCTGTCTGCACCCGTCTGACTGCCCTACCTTTTCATACTTAGTTGATTTCCCTACCACCTTCGCACACTTTCCCAATGCAAATTGAATACGCTTTTATTAGTGACAATTCACCACACAGGTTCGAAAAGATTGGCATTAATGAGCGAAAAGTTGGAGGACATCTCCCATTAAAATGAATTAAACAAAGATTTAAGGGAGATTATATTACCATCATCTAGTGTTCATTCTAAATACTACCACGCAATTATTTCAACATGTAGCAATATAAAAAAATATTCGTAAAAAAATTATCTGACGCGAGCACCAAAGTTTTCAGTGGTCTAGAGCTTATGACTACTACTCGTCCCCTTCTTCCCAGAAGAATGTTATCTGGACATATGGAATTGCAAGAGCAGGTTGTGTCCCTGAATATTTTGATTGGAAGGAGTTGGTCACTTACTGCACCGAAAACTATATTCCGAACCAGTGGATTATCCAATTGCGGACCCATTCCCGTGTCTCCCTATCGCCTCAAGTATTTCAAAATATGTCAAGACTTCCCAAACCAACGTCTACTTTCAAGGGAGAGAATTGCAGAGAGTTCTTAAAGAAGCATGATAATGAATTGTACCTCTTGCCAAAGTTCTTAGAGAACCCAGCGACCGCTCCCGAGGACATGAGTAGATTACAGGTTAGTGTATTTACAAACCCTTTACGGAAAATTGCATGGATTTTCACGAGGATAATGGGACAATAAAGTACAACCAACATCTCTCGGATGATTTTGTATATTTTATATTTTATGGTCAAGGAACAAGCCATCTTCCATTGGGACAAGTTGATTTTCATTGAAATCTCTTCCCAGTTATTGCAATACACAAGCCATAAGAAATTATTTATGTCATCTTATTTAATTTTCACGTTGGTGAATTGTTGTCCATTCCCTGGACTATCTATGTGTAAGAAGGTAAACTACGAATTTGACATAGTAACCTTCTCTTACCAGATATTATGGAGACACGACACTTCCAAACATTTTTATGAAGTCTTTAATGATTTTGTTTCAGTTTTTAAAGCATTGATATTTGGAAAGTACTTTCCCCGGTTGTCTGACCAGGCGATCAAGTTCCTGGATAAGAAGGGCACACTAGAAGAAATGGAGAACTATAATGTTATAAGGATTTTTGGGTCCAAACAAAATCCTTTCTTCCTTCCATGTCACATATCTGGTACAATGTTTTTTGCTGAAATAGTAAGGCAGTACACCTACTGTTTGCATTTTTCCCATGAAAAAAGAAAAATTCAATTCATCTCTCTGACTTAGAAAGTCGGGGATTTCATGGTTAGGAATATGAACAAGATTGACGGTTTCGTGGGCCACTTCCACAACTTCAATTTGAAATGTGATGAAAAAGTAAAAGGGTTAGACCATGATGGTATTTTTGTAGAACACATATTGGTTGTCGGTTTCAACAGTTCTTTCACTGACACTATCCTGAATGAATATGAATATAACGCCTAAGGAATTCCTTCTTGTGACACCAACAACCTCGATACAATACTCAGTAACAATTATTCATACAAGTAGAAATGAAAAGGCTCGGGTGAAAAATGCACCCAATCCCCGACCACCACACCCAAGACCACAACATGTCGAAGAAATACTCCAACGGCCTACCCAAGAAAGAAAGTCACACACAGTTCCTCAGGAAGAGGAGGAGATAAGAACTCTCCCTCCAAAAAAATTGAACGTTCTCACACACTTCTCGTGAGAAAAAAATGGAAAAAAATAGTTCAAGAGCAGGAGGGACTGAGGGGAGAAATTGATATCCATGATCTCTCCCTTGAAGATATGGAACTAGAAATTGACATTGAAAAAATGTTCCTTGATGACGACCAACTAGAGAGAACTGCTCCACAAAATCCTGAGATGGAAATAATTGGCACGGATACATTGGATGAAGAAGATTATTTTGCATTTCAGAGCGCTTTTTTTGACAGCGAATCCAAAAAATTGGTTATTGAAAAGAGAGATGTAAAGAATAAGAAAGGGAAATATCATTCAGAAATCAACCTACACAACATGTGCCCTTACCAGATCTCCTAGATACACTGAGCAACTGGAGATGCTCTAGACAACTCTATTAGTGGCCTTGAAGCGGAAAACGTAATGTTAAAGGAGAGAATCAAAGAATTAGAGGGAGATCTAATACCTCTTCCATTGTTTGCTACTCCTTTGGCAATGATTGGTCCCACCACACTTGCAGAAAATTTAAAAGGATCAACAAGCCTTCTCACATCATCCCGAGGCTATGTGGAAAACAATATAAAGAGAAGAATGGAATTAATAATAGAAGCTTGGGAGATGTCAAAGAGTATGGTCTCTTTTGGAACAAGAGTGCATGTTTTTCATGAGTATCTACAAGCAGATCTCAAGAACAAGCAAGGTTTCTACCTCGATGCAGTTGTACCATTTCATGTTAAAGTTACTGGTATGATGAAATTTAGAATAAGACAGGAGGATCTCCCTTCCTCGGATCGAATAGACCAACTAAATGCATGCTAGAAAGAAAAGGTAAAAAACATGGATGGTATCGTTCAAGCATATAGCCAGGCCATATCTAGAAGAGACAAATTATTCATGAAGCTAATTGAGATAGATCTAGCTGGCAGCACCAATGAAGTCCAAGACCCAAAATTAATATTCAAATCATTTTTTTTAACCAAGCAATCATTTGATGATCAAGTTCATATCTATAAAAGACTACCATTTGAAAATTTCTATGGCATTCTTGAATATGGTGAAGATGACGTGA
This sequence comes from Picea engelmannii, assembly GCA_009831015.1. NCBI lineage: Eukaryota > Viridiplantae > Streptophyta > Pinopsida > Pinales > Pinaceae > Picea > Picea engelmannii. Next base: position 29,893 of record ML793710.1, read on the forward strand.
AAAATTGGCTAGTCAGTTATTCGATTAAAAACCAAGACATTCAAGAAGAATTTCACAACCTCTCTATTGATCTAAGGGACTTGGAAAATGAATTCTTCAATATAAAAATTTTGCATGAAATCAACGTGGCGCCCATGAGAAGTCACATTGAAGAGTGGTTAAAGGTTGTCGACTAGATTACCAATGAAGGGAAAAGGACGCTTCACACGGTTCCCATAACCACCGAGGAAAGACATAAAAGGACATCAGTGAGTACATGACAAGGCATGGGACACCATTATATTAAGTTGATATTGATCACATTCTTCTTTCTTTGTCGATGTCTTCATCCAGTTACTCTAACAAAGATTTAACCGAGGACTGACAATTTTCTCTTTCTTCTTGCTAGGTCTTGTTGTTTTACATCGCCGACTTTATTCTTTCTGCAAACTTCATTCTTGTACATCTTTTCTTTGTAGTCTGTGGGAGCCCCAATCCCAGTCATTATGGAAAAAACATTTATATTTCATAGAATATGTACTGAACTATATATTTTTTTACAAATTCCAAGACATCTATTTTGGGAAATATTCTCAAATGTATTTTGTAACCCAGTTTATCTGAATATAAATATTTGAGGTTGTTTTATAGTGATATTCAATGTTTGGTGTTGTTATTTGAATTTTGTATTTCTTTTTAAAATTAACTCATTTTCTTGTACATGTTACGGTCATGTTCCTATTTAATATTGTGCATATATTGCAGCTTCCTATATTTTAGAATATGCTTTCATATACAAAATGTTAAGTCATATATTTTTTCTCTATTTCTTATGGGTTTGAGAAAAAATTGCAAGCCCAAAACACCCTTCAAATTCAAACATGATTTACATTTGGACCACAAATAATCTATTAAGATACATTAATATGAATACATTTTAAATAAATATAAACAAAATCTCTTTAAACTTGAACTTGACTTTCTCGAGCTCCTGGATTGGTCGTGGGTTCCCCAGTTAGCGGACTTCTAGATCCTCATCTCCATCTATATCTTCACATCACGAGCCCGACCGACTGTCGTCGCTTTCAAAACTTATCCAATTATCTCACCGCGAGGTCTCGACTTAGCGCTATCGAATTCTTATGCCCCGTGTTCTGTAATATACATTTTTCACCCAACACTTCCATGATTTACAATTCGACCCCGGACTCCTAGAACTCGCAAGATTCACTATACCCGGGTTCAAAAAAGTTTCAAAACATTTATCACTCTCTTCAATCCACACCACATTCCCACCCTTCTCAATGCAAATTCATTATGCTTTTACTAGCAACAACTCAGCACACAGGTGTTATCAGGCTAATTGTTAAGTGCAGACACAAATCAATCCCCCTAGCTTCACTACGAAACTAGAACAAAACAAGACAGTACACTACTATTTCCTTAGATTTCAATTATCAAATGAGAAATGGATCTAGAACATACCTTTTAAATATTGAAGATCTGACTTCGCCAATGCAATCCAAGATCCGTCACGAGGCTTATGGAGAAATATCTGCAAAGAAACACAAACCAGCAAAGACAAGAATAACATAGTCTATTTGATGTGAAACTATGTATGTGATCAAGGAATCATACAATATGGATGAATAACATTCATATAGGAAAGAAAAAACATATATGTATTAAAGAATGTGAAAGAAATATAGAATCAGATGCCTTGATGTCATCAAGTTCCTTCCAATAGTTCCTTGCTTCCCACACACTTCTTTCTCCAAGGATTCTGAGACCATATATCTAATAGCTACTCACAATCTATCTTGACAAAGCAAATTTCAAAGCCAACATACAAGCTCCAAAAACTCCAAGCTAAAAAACTCAATAACAAGCCAATCTAACTTTCTCCATTAGAGCTCCTCTCCTTTTATAAGTTGAAGAGGATAAGGTGAGGAGGTTAGGATGATCCCACTAAATCATGAAAGAGAGTAAGATCCAAACTATTCAGAGGCCACCTCACCATAGAAGCTTCTCCTTCTAGAAGCATCAATAAGACGCTCATTTTTCCCAGGCATAGGAATTTCTGCACCCTAGCTATAGAGAAACCTATGGAAACTCTGAAACCTAGATATAGAGAAAGGTGTGGAAATCAGGCATTTCCACACCCTGTGTATAGTGCAACCTATGAAAATATTCCATAATAGGGATTTTTACAAAGGAAAATACAACTTCTTCTCTCAGTAAAAGTTCTTCTCCCTTCTTTCTTCAGGAATTTAGGCCACTGACCCCTCTGAAGACAACAGATAGTTTTACATCATTAACGATCATAGGGATGAAGAAAAAAATGTGTAACAGATATCCCCCCAAAGTATGAAGTTAGAACAAAGTGATAGCTGAAATACTTTGTCGAGTGTGTATAGGGAACAAGGAACAGTCGGTCGGAAACCTGCCAACAAACAAGGAAATACAGTACAATAATATATCATCACTAAGGTATGCATTCCCATACTCATAATAAAAATGACTCAAAGCATACATGCCAACATGCGAATATCCATGACAAGTAGTACAGGTCATGGCCACCAAACATACACTGTGGATCCATGACATTATGACTCAAATCTGAACACAACCACCAAACATACACTGTGGATGTATGTGTTAAAGACTCAAATTTGAAAATAGCCACGAGACATACACTGTGGATCTATGCAACAGTACAATATGAATAAACTCCAACGCAACCTGAATTTGTTAGAAAAGATTCAGGGTCTTCATCTCCACCACTCTATAGTACGAAACTAACCATACGAATACATGTGTTGAAGTCAAACATGGTAGAAACCACTTGATTGTCGGTCATTAGTGTATACCATTAACAAGTGCGAAGGAAATCACCATTAATTTCAATGATCCCCAAGGTACTCTGGTACAATCCAACGGATGTGAATTAATGAGATGAACTCGAACAGTCAATGGAATCTTCCGATCAGGGGTCAATAATGAAAAATCATTGTCAAAAGACAGGAAACCTGCCATTGAGGCATGCTAGTTCCAAGGTACCAATTAGTTTATAAGTCGAATTCCTAGATAATGATTTGAAGTCGATAGGAAAAGACTCGTCATAGGAGGGCCTTAACGTATCCCCCATCAATGACACAAAACGGGTAACAAGAATTGAAGTAGATCAGAGTAACCAGTGACTTAGGACTAACTCAGGGATGGCTGACACAATAGAAGGCTTAAGGACTGTAGAAATGGCTGACACAATAGAAGGCTTAAGGACTGTAGAAATGGCTGACACAATAGAAGGCTTACCGGGTTGAAATTCTCTTTGAACATATTAATGACACAACAAATGTCTTGGAAACACCAACTCAACAACATGGATCACAGACCAATTTGTAATCTTATAAAGGAGTATGATCAAGAGACAAGAGGATATTCCAACCTAGACACAAGGAGAGTGAAAGGGTGTCATGTTCAAAAGTGACTTTTCCATAGAATACATGTTTAGATACATTTCTTTCCAAATCCCCCCCCCCCCACCATTTTTGGCGAGTACCTCTTTATTTTTAAACAAGCTTG
>ML793710.1:33486-47639 GCA_009831015.1 Picea engelmannii
TGTAAGCTCATCCTTCGAATGATTCCTTCGAAGTATGTTTAACGAACCCTAGAAAGGAGTGGTTCGGTCCCATATGGGCCTTTTGATGTTTGTTTTACGAGTCCAAAGAAAGAAAACTCAGAGGCTTTTTATGTTTAGAGAGTCTCAAAAACACTTAAAGGAAACTCCAAAATGACATTTTTCATAAGCTAATCTGATGAGACCGAAAAAGTGATAATCTATTGCTCATCAGATGTTTTCTTCAAATACTTTTACAAGCGTGAAAAGAACAAGGTCCCTCGGCAATCTTTTCATGTTTAGAGAGTTTGAAAAGAGCTTAAAGGGAACTCCAACGGTTTCCTTTTTCGTATAACCTTTACGAGCCCGAAAAAGTGATAAAAGTTTACTCGGTTTCATTCTCATGTATTTACAAGCATGAGAAAGAACAAAGACTAAGCTCAGGATTGTTTTCATTTTTATGCAAGATTAAAACAAAACAAAACTATGCTTGGCACAGATTTTATTTTTTACACAAGCTTAAAACTAGCCAAAACTATGCTTGTACCTGGTTTCTTTTTTACACAAGCCTAAACCAGAGGAAACTATGCTTGGGGTAGGAGGTTTAATTTTTACACAAGCTTGAACCATAGAAAACTATGCTTGGACTTTCCAATGCATAAAATAGGGATGGTTGGTACTTGGCCCGCAGCTTAAGAAGCTAGCAACATAACTTCAACATGAAGTACAAAGGCTATAAGCAATGTCCCGCAAGCTTCGTTTCATCCAACGACACAAGAGGATGATATGAAGCTTCAAATAATATATGTAGGACTTGACCCAAATGGAGAGGGGGAAGTTGTTTCATTTTTTAACGAGCTTGACACATGAGAAGAACTATGCTCGTGAATCAAGGTATAACCTCCAGACCACTGTTTCATTTTTTAACGAGATTGACAAAAAAACAAGAACTATGCTCGTAAGCTCTGTTTCATTTTTTAATGAGGTTTCTATAGAGACACGAAAACTATCCTCAATTGGTTTCATTTTTTAACTAGCCTGAAATCAGAAAACCATGCTCAATGTTGGTTTCATTTTTAAATGAGCTTGAAATCAGAAAACCATGCTCAAAGATACTCTTCTAAATCATGGCTTCCAAGAGGAAAATGCTCTAGGAGGACACCAGGTCAAGGGACAAAACTCGGTCATGGCTTCCAAGAGATATTCACTGGATGGAAGAGACACTATGGAAGGACACTATGTCGAGGGTCGTGACAGGGGTAAAGAGATCAAGATCTAAAAACCCTATCGAAGAGATCACCATGTCAACTACCGGATCTAAGTCATAATAGACTGAGGTTACAATGAGATACTCTTCTTCATCAACAGTTGAAGCCATGGGAGACAACGCCACATAATTAACTTGTGGTGGGGGCGATACCGTCTCTATATAAGAACCATTTAGGGAGGTCATCTAGTCAGGACCGATGAATGAAAGTTGATCAATAGTCATAATTATTCCATCGTGAGGGAAATATATCATACGAAAAAGAGTGGACACAATAGCTTTCATGGCATAGACATAATCCTACCCAAGAAGTAAAGCGAAATCCAAGGGGTCTTAGATTACCATAACGTCAATAAAGATAGTTTTTCCACCCAAAGTTACAGGAAAACAAGGAAGGGTCCCTAAAGGTTGATTGTTTATTTTGTTAAAAGATAACATATTATGTGTAACCGAATCAAGCTGAGGACAACCCAAAGCTTGCCAAGAAATAAAGAACAAATTACTAACGGACACACCTTCATCTATCAATGCCTGAGGAATGTCCTGACCACAAACCTGTACTGTAATTTGGAAAGGAATGTGAGAGGGAAGATGAGGTCCAGTTAGCACACCCCAATTAAAAAGGATGGCCTCATTACTTAGAGGAGGTTCCAAGGGAGAAGGAAGAATTCCTCCTGGCACGATATATTCTGTATCAACGAGAAAAACATGGGTAGTATCGGGTTTACTCTCTAGCGGGAGAGTAGGATCGACTAATAATGATGTCAAATCGACTACTTGGGTTTCATTCTCAAAGGGGAGAATGGGGTTTACAGGTGGAAACGGATCGACCACTTGGGTTTCACTCTCTGGCAGGAGAGTGGGACTGACCGAGGATGGGATCGGATCAACCACTTTGTCAACTGGTTCAACTAAGGACGTGACCAGATTGACTACATGATCAACCAGACTGACCGATGAAGGGGCCGGATCGAACACTCCATCAACTGGAAGTTGGGGCTATGAAACAGTCATGTCTTCCAGTAATTTTGAGGCTTCGTCCATATGAGGGAAAATTGAGTTAGATGACTCCCTTTGCATAACATACATGGGAAATTGACTCTACTTTTCTTCTTCCCAATGGTATCTTGACTAGTTAACGGGAGCTCATCAACATGATGTTCAGAGGTTGACGACATGGGTTGGCGAGGGTATGTAGCCCATGCTTCTATAACCTTGGATAGACCAGGGAAATCCTTAAGAAGACGGCTACCCTTACAAAGCCTGCAAGGGTACTTGGGCTTATGGGTTGTTTGGGTGATCTTGGTATCATCAACACTCCTAAAATGATTATCAGTAACTGGTTGTTTTCCAACATGTCTGGCAGTGGTTGGAAGTTTAGACCCTTGTTTATTTTTCTGCTTCTTCTTCTTTCGTTTCTTCTTCTTCTTATCCACTTATTTACTAGCTTTAGAGCTTTCACTCGGTGAAGAATATGAAATGGAAGAAGACCTTTCAAGTGAATAAGGCGAAGAATATCTTACTGGTGAAGAAGGTGAAGGATCAACATGAGGTTGATTTTCTTGGGGAAAATTTCTTACAAATGAAGCATTAATTTCATTCGGGACTACCTGAGTGGAAAAAACCCATACCGGTAATCCAATTGTGAGACCTGGAAGGCTCAAAGTAGTGATGTGAGGAGGACCAATGTTTTTGTAAGAAGGAAAAACAAAAGGTTCCCCTAAAGTAGAGGTTCCTTCATTGGTCATTCTAGGAACTGACGTCATTAAAAATAAAAATCCAACCTAGAGTCCACTAGGGAAAACAAAGAACAGACGCTAAAAATTTAGTAAGCAAGCAAGCAAACAAAACCTTCTCACATTGAATGCACTAGTTGCTGATGAAATCCAACGTCGTGGGAACAATGTAAGAAGGGGATGAGATAGAGAGGGAGGAAAAGTTACATTGATGACCTACTTAACGGACTTACGCCTTGGTGCAAGATCCCACACATAATCATGGGTATACCCTCTAAGGAGCCCGAGTGAGTTTGGCCAACATCGATTCCAGGTATTGTGAAGACTTGCCCCTCCATAGTCACCTCGTGTAAATACCCTAAAGAGATAGGCCACCAATGTTACCAATTACTACAGTGATGCCTGGGGAAATAGTCGATAGTCCGATCAACGTGCAAAGGCAGGGTATCTAGCCCGAAATCAACTTGAAAGGATTCCACTCATCATTGTGGGTATATCTTCAAGCGACCGCCATAATACATGGAATATCTACACCAAGACCAACAAAGAAGAATGAGTAACTCTGTCAGTCTCAATGCGACCTCAGTTTTTACCCTTGTGTGAGAAGGGCTTCCAAGGACAAAATGTAGCAAGTGGATTTCACCACTCCCTAACTCAAGATTCTATGTTTTTTCACAGCTTTAAAAAGTTATCTTTCATACCTATTCCAAATCCCTACAACTAATCTAATGAAGGTTTTCTACCAAAAAATATATAAATGTCTAATCAATTTTTAGAAGCGCTTTATTTTATGGTTTTTGTTACTCAAGAGAAAAATGGAGTGGAAAAAATGATGTTTTGACTGACTCTAAACAATGCAAAGAAATGAGAATGAAAATATTTCACTTCGATGAAAGCTACATTGAGAGAAGGAGAAAATGTTTATCATTCCCATATGCACAATGTCCCAAAATTTATTAAACTCATCAATATCAAGATTCTCAAAAAATAAGAAAAATAGATTGTACACCAATACACGATTCATGCCCCCCCCCTCGGCCATGAGGGGGAAATTTTGTTAAGAATTTAAGACCAAAAATCATTCAATTTTTCTACTTCAAATGCAAGGATGCCCCCAATATAATGCAAAGAAAGAAATAAGATTTTTGTTTCAAAGATAGCTAAAATAAATAGCAAATCACTTCAAAACAAAAACAACCCAAACAATTTTTTTTTTTAAACATGAGTTATTCAGAAAAAAGAAGTGTTATTTTCATTAAACAATTCTAAAGAAAAAACAATGCTTTGTAATTGAAAGACACTCAAAGAAAGAGACCAAATCTTTCAAAAGAAAACAAAGAAAAGATGGATAAAAGAAGATCAAAAACTATCAAGCAAACTGTAAATAGATCATAATCAAACCCCAATATTCACCCCAAAACCAAATCCAAGATCTGGGTAAGGAAAAACCATCAAAAATCAAAATTTTCACAATTGTCACAGGCTGTAGACTAACACAGTGTGTCAATCCTAGGTTTCCGCAGGGTACATATGGGTAGTATGCAGAAATTCTACACTAGTCTAAATAGGCAGGGTGCAACGATCCTATATCGTCACACCGTCCCTCAAAGTAGGGTGCGAAAATCAAATAAAAAATGGAAAAAATAAAACATATGAAGGTTTTCCAATGAATTTAAACAGTCAAAGAGTCAAGATGGATCTCCGAGGGACTCAGAAAACAAAACCCAAGCAATCAAAACAAGAAAGCAAGACAAACTAGGAAAATAATTTGCTCCCTAGTATGGTCGCCCATTTTTTTATCGGGCTAATTGTTAAGTGCGGACACAAATCAATCCCCCTAGATTCACTACGAAACTAGAACAAAACAAGACAATACACTACTCTTTCCTTAGATTTCAATTATCAAATGTGAAATATATCTAGAACATACCTTTTAAATATCGAATATCCAACTTTGCCAATGCAATCCAAGCTCCATCACGAGGATTATGGAGAAATATCTGCAAAGAAACAAAACCCAACGAAGACAAGAATAACAGAGTCTATTTGATGTGAAACTATGTATGTGATCAAGGCATCATACAATATGGATGAATAACATTCATATAGGAAAGAAAAGAATATATGTATTAAAGAATGTGGAAGAAAGATACAACCAGATGCCTTGATGTCGTCAAGTTCCTTCCAACAGTTCCTTGCTTCCCACACACTTCTTTCTCCAAGGATTCTTATACCATATATCTAATAGCTACTCACAATCTATATTGACAAAGCAAAGATCAAAGCTTATATACAAGCTCCAAAAACAACAAGATACAAAACTCAATAACAAGTCAATCTAACTTTCTTCATGAGAGGTCCTCTCATTTTATAAGTTGAAGAGGATAAGGTGAGGAGGTTAGGATGATCCCACTAAATAATGAAAGTGAGTAAGATCCAAACCGTTCGGAGGCCACCTCATCATAGAAGCTTCTCCTTCTAGAAGCATCGAGAAGACGCTCATTTTCCCCACACATAGGAATTTCTGCACCCTAGATATAGAGAAACCTGCGGAAACTTCGCAACCTAGCTATAGAGAAAGGTGTAGAAATTAGACATTTCCACACCATGTGTATAGTGCAACCTGCGGAAATCTTCCTTAATAGGGTTTTTTACAAAGGAAAATACAACTTCTTCTCTCAGTAAAAGTTCTTATCCCTTCTTTCTTTAGAAATCCAGGCCACTGACCCCTCTAAAGGAAACATATAGGTTTACATCATTAACGGTCATAGGGATGACAAAAATAATGTGTAACAACAAGTTCGCTTATTGGCATTAATAAGAAAAAAAGGAATTCAACCGTGATTTACGGGAATCCGACCAACCCCCGGGTTGGTGCTATTATTAATCTTGCACCCAAAACTTCAGTCATCTACAATTCTGCAATATACATCTTGCACCGAAAATGTCTGTGGTCTTCAATTCCTCCACAAATTGGAACATGGTTTACATTTCGACCACAAATAATCTATTAAGATACATTAATATGAATACATTTTAAATAAATATAAACAAAATATCTTTAAACGCGAACCTGACTTTCTCGAGCTCCTGGATTGGTCATGGGTTCCCAGGTTGGCCGACTGCCAGATCCTCATCTCCATCTATATCGTCACATCATGAGCCTGACCGACCATCGTCCCTTTCAACACTTATCCAATTATCTCACTGTGGGGTCTCGACTTAGCGCTATCGAATTATTATGCCCCATGTTCCATGATATACATCTTGCACACAACACTTTTGTGATATACATTTTTCACCCAACACTTTCGTGATTTACAATTCGACCCCGGACTCTTGGAACTCGCAAGCTTCACTATACCCAGGTTCAAAAAAGTTTCAAAGTATTTATCGCTCTCTTCAATCCCCGCCACATTCCTTCCCTTCTCAATGCACATTCATTATGCCTTTACTAGAGACAACTCAGCACACAGGTTCACTTATTGGCATTAATAAGCAAAAAATGCATTCAATTGCGATTTACAGGAGTCTGACCGACTGCCGTTGTTTTTCATACCTATCTAATTCTATGGCCTTCGGTTTCTGGCTTGGCACAACCAAACTCTCATTCCCCTTGTTCTGTGATATACATCTTGCACCCAAAACTTCTATGATCTACAATTCCATACTTATCCAACTTTATGGCTGCAACCTTCACTATACCCGGGTTCACAAAATTTTCAAACCATTTATCTTTCTCTTCAATCCTCGCCACATTCCCGTCCTTCCCAATGCACATTCATTATTCTTTTACTAGCGAAAAATCAACACACAGGTTCGCTTACTAACATTAATAAGAAAAAAATGCATTCAACCGAGATTTACGGGAATCCAACTAACTCTCGTTGTTTTTCATACCCAACCAATTCTATGGTTGTCGGTTCCTAGGTTGGCGTAACCGAAATCTCCTTCCCCATATTCTGTGATATACATCTTGCACCCAAAACTTCAGTGATCTACAATTCCATACTTAGCCAACTTTATGGTCATCGATTGCTAGGGTCCTAACCCACACATAGGTAGAACAATATATTTGGATGTAATAAAGGTCAATATTAATAAGGCCTTTCAATAAAATAGAATAAGGCGAATGTAAGAAGACCTAATAGAAGCTTCCACTTCTAGAAGGATCTTCCTCTAGATGCTTCTTTTTAGTAAAAATAGGAGTCGAGGGTATGAGAAGCCTAGCTTGGATATTATTGTAATAGAGATCTGCTCAATTGGAGGTTGCCCCCTTGAAGAGGCCCGTGAACATTGCTTTCAGATTCAAAGTGTTATTTCTGTTATTATTCTCTTATCATTTCAGTGCTATTGTGGTGAATGTTCTGGTTATATTATTGTTATTTTGCCATTTCTATCATTTTATTTCTATTCTGCATACATTTTATATCTAGTATATTACAAGTGGTATCAGAGCACTTTCCTCGGCAGAAAGTGTGGGTTAAATTTTTTTTTCAAGGTAGAGACGTATTCCGACGTCTTTAAGACACAGAGATCTGTTGTTACACGCATAAACCCATGGTTGAGGGATTCATACATGCAGGAAATAAAAGTGGTACTTAAGCGCACATCTGTTGGCCACCCTTGTAACCCCTGTTGGTACCCCTTCGAGTGGTAGCCCATTAGACAACACCTGTGTATGGATCGGCCTAGATTACCTGAAGACCTCTTTAGATAAACCAATCGACTGCTTGACTGTTATAGTGTCACCGAGAACAACACTCGGGAATATACTCTCTAGTACCTAGGTAGTCGGGTATTACGGATAAGGGTACAGTCTATCCTCCTTAGTTAGTTCCCTAAGATATTGGGCCGAGTACTACTGTTGGACCCCGCACTTATATCGGAGAGCTATAGCACAAGGAAAACCCTTGTTTGTAGGACCCTTGAATACCTAACCCTTGGGGACAGAAACATAAACAAATTAAAATAGACAAGATCTATTGGATTCGTCTCTTCTCCCTTATCACATTCATACATATCATTTTTTGAAAAAAAAATTGACCCCGCCCACCCCTTTTCAGTTCCCCCATACTCATGGCCCATACCCGTAGCTAAGACTTGGAAGCTCACTTCAACACTTCGCAATTTGGTCTCATCGAAACCCAACAAGAAGTGAAAAAAATCAGTTCCAATGTTGTCACCATCAATACAACCATGCAGTCCTCAATGGAGGAAATCAAACAAGACCTCACCACCTAGCTTGAATCAGTCTTTACGATACTCTGCACCAAACTGCATATCCCTACAGATAACCATTCGTCTTCCTCACCTCCACATTCTGAAGGTGACCATTCCGCATTCCCATAACTTTCAGAACCATCACTTTCAACGTGACCTATGCCTTCCATGGGTGGATGTGACCAAATTTGATGGCTCGGACCCCACTGGTTGGGTAACCCAAATGGAACATTATTTCTCTTTATACAGCATTACAAATGACTTGGCCAAACTCCGGTATGGTGTTCTCCATCTAGATCAAGAAAGGTGGAAATGGTGGCAATGGAGAAAAACTTCTCGTCAAAGATATATTTCTTGGACACACTTTGTGACAGAGCTTTATGAATGCTTTGAAATTGACACCAACCATTTGGGTCATTTCACAAAGTTGAAACAATGAGGAACAGTGTAAGACTTTATAGCTTCCTTTGAGTGCCTGGATTTTATAACAGAGGGCATGTCTGATGCCTTTTTTCGAGAGTGTTTTATCAGCGGCCTCATGGATGAGATTCGGGCCCATGTCCTCATGGATCGGCCTCAAAGTTGGGTGGAGGATACTAAAAGAGATAAAGAATCACAATAGGTTGTATCTTCTCAAAACCGAAAACCCTCATTTATCCCTCACCCTAAACCAGTAAATCCCACTACTCCCTTTGCTCCACTAAAGATCCAAAAATTGACCAGGGTTGAAATGGTTGAACACCAACTATAAGGCCTTTGTTATAACTGTGATGACAAATATTTCACGGGCCACAAGTGTAAAGAACAAAATATTTTTATGGCCATCTCTGAGGATATTTTGGAAGAGGATGTAGAAACTCCCCTTGTGTTTGAGTCACCTGAATCCATTGACATAACCCCTCCCTCAGACCCTCCCAAACTAGAACCGCTCATTTCCCTCAATGCTCTCACTAGCTTCTCCACTCACCAAACACACAATCTAATCGGTTACATCAAGGATTGGAAGGTCATCATTCTGGTTGATAGTGGCAACACCCATAATTTTATTCATCGTCGCATTGCACAAGAAACTCATTGCTACATCCATTCCATCAATAATTTCCAAATCATGATTGCTAATGGTGGTTCCATGAAATGTGGAGGGCGTTGTGAAAATGTGCGTCTCCAAATTAGTGACTACCACCTGAAATCCCATATGTTTTCTATTGACATGGGAGGTTGTGACATTATGTTGGGTGCAGATTGGCTAAAGACTTTGGGTCTCATTCTCATGTATTTTAAAGACTTAACCATGCAATTTGACCAGGAGGTCCATCAATATAAATTTCAAGGCATCATTGTCGGTTCACCTGAGATCATTAGTTCCCATCGCATGGAAAAATTGCTCAAACAAGTTCACTCTGGTGTTATCGCCCAACTCCATGCCATACAAGCAATAGAGACACCCTCGGTCCCGCAAGACCTCTAAGCCATCATTTCTAAACATCAATTGGTATTTTCCACTCCCCAAGGACTCCCTCCTTCTTGTGGTGTTCATGATGATTCCATTCCCCTTGTACCCGGAAGCCTTCCTCCCAATATCCATCTTTATCGTCACCCTTTCCCAAAAACATGGAATTGAGAAAATGGTCTAGGAACTCCTTAATGTAGGCATTATTCGCCCTAGTACGGGCCCCTACTCTTCTTTTGTGGTCATGGTCCTGAAGAAAGAAGGTTCTTGGATAATGTGTCCTGACTTCTATTCCCTCAACAAACTTACCATCAAAGACAAATTCCCCGTTCCTGTCATTGATGACCTTTTGGATGAATTGAGTGGCGCCCAATTCTTCACTAAACTGGATATTTGTTCAGGCTACCACCAAATACGTATGAAAGAGGCTGACAGTCCCAACACTGCCTTTAGAACTCATGAGGGCCACTATGAGTTTTTGGTCATGCCATTTGGCTTGTGTAATGCCCCCTCCACCTTCCAAAGCCTCATGAATCATGTCTTCCGTCCTTTTCTCCGCCATTTTATCTTAGTTTTCTTTGATGATATTCTCATCTATAGCAAAACCTGGACAACCATCTTTCTCATGTGGATCAAGTTCTCCATCTACTCTCTCAGCACCAACTTTTCCTGAAACAGTCTAAATGTGCTTTTGGCACCTCAGAAGTAGAATACTCGGGTCATCTGGTTGGCAAGGATGGCGTCAGGGTGGATCCTATAAAGATTGAAGCTATGAAAGACTGGCCTCACCCAAAGACTCTTAAGATCTTGCGTAGATTTATGGGCTTAACAGGGTATTATCGCAAGTTTGTTAAGAATTATGGGAAGATTGTAGCACCTCTCACTACTCTCCTAAAAAAGAACTCTTTCACTTGGACTCCAGCCATTGCTCAAGTTTTTCAAACCTTGAAGATGGCCATGTGCACCACTCCAGTCCTCGCCCTTCCCAATTTCACAAAGACCTTTGTGTTGGAATGTGATGCCTCAGGGAAAGGAATTGGTGTTGTCCTTATGCAAGAGGGTCAACCTTTGGCCTTTACCAGCAAGCAACTATCTGAAAGAAATCTAGGCAAATCCGTCTATGGAAAGGAAATGTTGGATATTCAACATGTCGTTAATCTGTGGCACCCTCATCTATTGGGGCGACGTTTCCGAATTAAGACATACCATCAAAGCCTCAAGTATTTTCTGGAACAATGCATTTCCTCCCAAAAACAACAAAAATGGGTGACTAAGTTCTTTGGATATGATTATGAGATCATTTACAAGAAAGGCAAAGACAATGTGGTGGCGGATGCACTTTCCCGCAAATATGAAGATGAAGGATCCCTTTTTTCTCTTTTATTCATTGTCTCAAATTGGCTCCAAGCCGTTCGCCAGGAATGGCTACAAGATCCTAAAAGTTCGCAGCTAATCCACAAATTGCAGTCCAATGCTCCAGCTTCCCCAGGGTACTCTTGGCTCCATGATGAACTTGATACAAAGGCCGTCTGTATTTAAGTAAACAATCAAAGCTTAAATTCACAGTAGTTTCTAAGCTTCATGCTACACCCACAACAGGGCACTCTGAGTTCACCAAAACCTATGACAGGGTCAGACGTTCCTTTTTCTAGGATGGTATGAAACAAGACATTTGTAATTTTGTTGTTGAATGTGATGTGTGTCAACGCAACAAGGGATAAACAGTCAAATCTTTGGGCACACTACAACCGCTCCCAATTCCACCTGCTATTTGGAAGGATATCTCTATGGATTTTATTATCGACTTACCCAGTCATCATGGTGGTTGTTGATCGCCTTTCCTAGTATGCTCATTTCTGCACCCTTCAACACCTGTTTACAGCATCCACAGTGGCTTAAATTTTCATGGATCAGGTCTTCAAGCTTCATGGCATGCCGTACTCTATTGTTTTTTATCGTGATCGAACTTTCACAAGCAATTTTTGGCAAGAACTATTCAAGATACAAGGCACCAAATTGCATCTCAGCATAGCTTATCATTCCCATACTGATGGCCAAACGAAAGTTGTCAACAAGTGTTTGGAAACATATTTGAGGTGTTTTGCCTTGGAAAAGAAAAATCAGTGGGCTCAATGGTTACCCCTAGCTGAATGGTGGTACAACACTTCATAACATACAGCTACACGCATGACTCCTTTTGAAGCAGTATATGGACAAAAGCCACCTTCATTTCTCTCATACTTACCAGGTGCCTTGAAGGTCCATGCGGTTGACATAACACTTACAGCTTGAGAGGCTATTCTCCGTACCCTCAAAGAGAATTTGGTCATGGCACAAAATCGCATGAAGCAACAAGCATATCAAGGTCTCTTTGAACATCAATTTGTAGAAGGGAATCAAGTGTTTCTTCGACTGCAACCTTACAAGCAAATTTTCCTCAAGGCCGAGCATTGTCAGAAGCTAGCGCCGAAATTTTATGGTCCTTATACCGTTCTCAAGCGTGTGGAACGAGTAGCCTATTAGTTAGATTTGCCGAGCCATTCGAAGCTACATCCTATTTTTCATGTTTCATGTTTAAAGAAGGTGATTGGAGCTAAGTGTCAAATTCAAACCAACCTTCCAGAGTTAGTTGAAGAAGGATCCATTTGGCTACATTCAGAAGAAGTTTTGGACCAGCGTGAGTGTCACCTACGTCAGAGAACCATCAAGGAAGTGCTAGTCCAGTGGAAAGATACAACTCTAGCAGATGCCACTTGGGAACCAACTACCATTTTGCAACAATTTCTTCATCTCAAGCCTTGAGGACAAGGTTGTTTTTAAGGGGGAGGACATGTTAGGGTCCTAACCCTCACATAGGTAGAACAATATATTTGGATTTAATAAAGGTCAATATTAATAAGGCCTTTCAATAAAATAGAATAAGGCGGATGTAAGAAGACCTAATAGAAGCTTCCTCTTCTGGAAGGATCTTGCTCTAGATGTTTCTTTTTAGTATAAATAGGAGTCGATGGTATGAGAACCCTATCTTGGATATTATTGTAATAGAGCTCTGCTCAACTAGAGGTTGCCCCCTCGAAGAGGCTCATGAACATTTCTTTCAGATTCAAAGTGTTATTTATGTTATTATTCTCTTGTCATTTCAGTGCTATTGTGGTGAATGTTCTGGTTATATTGTTGTTATTCTACCATTTCTATCATTTTATTTATGTTCTGCATACATTTTATATCTAGTATATTACATCGGTCCCCAGGTTAGCGCTATTATAAATATTGCACCAAAAACTTTTGTCATCTACAATTATGTGATACAATTCCTCCAGCTCGCAAGCTTCACTCTACCTGGGTTCACAAATGTTTCAAATAATTTATCACTCCCTTCCATCCCCGATACCTTCGCACCCTTCCCAATGCACATTGATTATGCTTTTACTAGTGACAACTCAACACACATGTTCAGAAAAAATTCGCACTAATGAGCGAAAACCTCGAGGACATCTCCCTTTAATACCCATTAAACCGTGATTTACGGGAGCCCGACCGGCCGTCCTTCCTTTCCATACTTAGCCAATTTTATGGCCCTAGGTTCCCGGCTTGGCTTTATCGAACTCACTCCCGTGTTTTTGTGATATACATCTTGCACCGAAAAAAAATTTGCTCTACAATTCCACCCCGCACTCGAACTCGCAAGCTTTATTTGATTCTAGCTATCAATAACCTTCAAAACTTTATTTAAAAAAAATTATATATATATTTGTAAATAAGATAAAGCTACACATTTCTATAATAATAAAATAAATATTATAAATACTCTAAAAATTTATAAAATCTAAATCTATGGAGATTTATTATATTTAAGAAAAAATTGTCTATTTTTTCTCGAATAACAAGGGAAAGGATATTTAATCTTTATGTATTAAGAATAATATTCATAAATGTAAAAAGTATTTTTTTAATTTTTCAAAAAACATTTCTCTTAAGAACACATTTAATATAAGAAAAATGTACAAAATAATAACCATAAAAATAAAGATAAATATACATATCAATGTCAAAAACTAAAAGAAACTAAAACATGAGTTTATATGAAACATCTTATATAAACTAAGCATTTAAAAGAACTAAATAAACAATTTACTTTAAAAATATTGGTAACAAATTTGATCACAACTACCATTGAGATAATTTTAATACTACCATAAAAATTAATAGAAAAATCTTTCAAAATCACAACTTAAACTTAAAATCATTAATATTAAAAAAACATAACAAATCTAATTAACAAAATATAAAATACATAAAATTGTAAAAGAATAAATACAAATCTTTGGATGATCACCATACTCATCCAAAAATTTCATACTACATTTTTTTACTTTTAATTTGTTTTTTTCAAAAATCCTTATAAAAAATTATATTTCATATGTGATATGATAGTGAAATTGATTATGATAAACCTCTAAACCATAAGTATCACAAAAAA
>ML793710.1:47689-69046 GCA_009831015.1 Picea engelmannii
ATATTATTTCTTATTTTTTTATTTAAATATAAAATTTTCTCACTTTCAATTATATTCTTATCATTTAAACAAATACTTTTTATGAATTTTATTTCTTTGCATTTGAACAGGAAAAAAAAATAATACAAAAAAAGTTCGTCTACCTTCATTCCATTTCTTGTCATAGAATTAAGAGAAGAGAAGACTTGAGAAGTTGGAAGATTGAACTTATCTTTGAAAGGTTTTTTGTTGGGAACCACAATGAGGTTTCTTACAGCTCTCATTGAAAATGTATCTTAAAGAAAATTTCTTCTTTTACCTTATTGTGAACATGGAATAAAGAGCCACGCTTTAGGGAGTGCTACAAAAATTGTGCTTACACTCATTATTTTGCTCAACGGACTTACCTAAACTAATAAGAAATACCTTCAACAAAATAGATTATAAATATTGCAAGCACTATCACAAATTACTAAAATTAATAAGAAATAAGAATTGACATGAAAGTAGCATGAAACAACTGATGAACTATTTTGTAAACTATCTCATGAATAGTTATTAAAATAGTTATTTTTAATATATAAATGAAATAAATATCTTCAAATACTTAAATTGCAATTTGATTTTGTAATGTTATTGATTAAGATTTACAATTTCATTAATATACAATAAAGCTCATAAAATTTTAAATAAAAAATACAAGATTTTTTTTTATTAATGTTGAAAAACAATACAACACAAATGAATGTTTTTGAAATTATAAATCAGCTTACCCTATCAAAATTTTTAGTTAATTAAAAACTCAAAAAAAAAATATTGTAAAATTTGAATAATGGTCAAGCAACATATCTTGTTTAAAAGCATTGGTCTTCATGTGAAGTGTCATTTACAACATAAAACAAAATTCAACATTACAACACTACTAAAATCATTTTTTCCTATTGATTAAAAATAGGTTCCAATGTGATTTGCAATCAAGATGTGTACACTTCTTTCAGATAAAGAGGATTGAACACTAACCAGTGAGCTCATTGCTTACCTTTAAGTGTGAATTCATGGACCATAAGAAAAGGAAAGGTTTCTAAAAGCTATAATGTTCTAAAGAAATGACTCTTTTCCAAAGATTTTTTGGGGGGATATTTGTTCGAAATATGACGAAAATTGGTTAGATCCATAGATTTGAGTCATTATTTATATATAATCAGAGTGCCCCAGAGTTTTCAGCATGTTGAATCCATTTCTAAATTTAGAAATGGATTTTAAATAACAAAAAACAGTGATTTAGTGCAAATTTATATGGCTGGATTTCAGCTATAAAAAACATTTGGTAAAACAAATACACAACTACATAGAAAATTCACATTTTGTTTCTTTTTTTAACTTTACTTAAAAATAAAAAAATACAATTACTTCTAAAAATTGGAAATATTATATTAATTTATGATATATATAATCAATATTCAATATTTACATCAATATATTATTTTATTTTGAAATTATTATACAAACTTATGATTTAATATTTTAAAAATGTATACATTTATTAAAATAGTAGACATACTAAAGGAAAAATTAGTATGTTAATGTATGATATATTATTTTGATAATATTATACAAAATAATGATATAATATTTTTTAAATTTATACCCATAAAATTATTTAAAATATTAAATAAAATCATTATAGTAATGTATGATAGATAATCAATAAGATATTTTTTTATACTAAAAGAGGAAAGGTGCCTTTATACTATTTGTACTATTTGTGAATGAGAAAATTTAAAAAATCGTACTTCACTTTAACTATTATTTCTCAAATTTCATTAAAATTTGGGTTAAATCAACAAAATTCACCTCGAAATCGATATTTTTCAAATTTCATTAAAATTTAGGCTAAATCAAGAAAAACCCTAAACCTTGATTCGCCTGGAATTCGATTCAGCTATTTGCACATTCATAGTGCAATGAAATCTGGGGCTTTAAAAAAAAAAAGTAATGGTGTTACCCATGCTATAAACAAAGTCCATGGACTGTAATCTCTAAGAATGATTAACGTCTGGATTGTGCTAAGAGTATTTGAAAAATATGTGTTTCTATTGTTGGAATTATTGATTTACCAATACACCTGATTTATTAATTGTTGAATCGTTGCTTGCCTTTGGATTGCTCATGTTGCTATTTTTTCATGCAATATTTCTATAAACTGTTGTCTAATTAAATTATGATGGAGATTACGATGAATGTGGTGGCGTTTGGACCGAAGTTTGAAAAGAAGAAGGTGAAGGCATAGAGTATGAGGAAGGGAAGGCATGTGATGGCCGCCACAGAAGTCGTCGGGACATTTGGTGCCTCGCCAGTGGTAGTATTTTAGCTTGTCCATGATAATTGTTTCACGTCAAAGTCATGATAAGTTTTATATCCCTAAATAGTTGTTTTTACTTCAATATCTATATCTATGTTTCTACTTCAATGACAAGACTTGCTTGCACTGTTTATGAAAAGCTAAAGTGACCTAATGTACTTTTATGTAAACTGCCATTTGATTTCAAAGGGTTATTTGGAAAATACCCCAAATCACCAGGACCAAACTTTGAGATAGTTCATATGGCTCATCATTCCTTCTATATCTATGTTTCTACTTTAATTACAAGACTTGCTTGCACTGTTTATGAAAAGCTAAAGTGACATAATGTACTTCTATGTAAACTGCCATTTGATTTTGTTTCTACTTCAATTACAAGACTTGCTTGCACTGTTTATGAAAAGCTAAAGTGACCTAATGTAATTTTATGTAAACTGTCATTTGATTTTAAAGGGTTATTTGGAGCATGCCCCAAATCACCAGGACCAAACTTTGAGATAGTTCATATGGCTCATCATTCCTTACTAGTTGGATGTTAAGAATCAAACTAAATATGAATATGTTGGTATAGCTACATAAAAATGCTCATTTCTCATTAATATATGAGAATAGGTGGACAGTCAGTACTATAAGCAACCTTGGATAAGTCCAGTTGTACAACTATGCACGTAAATATGAATACTTTATTTACGTACATAGTTAAAATATGAATACTTTATTAAAATATGAATACTTTATTAAAATATGAATACTTTATTAATTTATTAAAATATGAATACTTTATTAATTTAGTTAAGGACAACAGGAATCATTTCAACCAAAATGCACTAATGATCCAGATGGATATCGGAGGCCACCCACCTTTTCCAACTGGCTCAAAATAGTTTTTTGACAATTTTGGCAATTTACTATTTTTAGCAGCTTTAACTTCTGGGGCAATTTTGAGGGCCTAAATGAAGGTTTTTCGGAATCGAGCTCCTTAATAGTATCTAGAGGTAGTATTGATCCCCCAAAATGAATATCCTCGACGATACCTTTCCAAAAGGTTATCACACGATTAAAACAGAGATCATATGCAAAAGACACGACCCTGGGAAGTTGATGTACTAACTTACCCAAACGGGGCCCACATGACTTTTGGCGCTTCATCTCCTAAGGTTAGGTTTTTGGATGTCTAGGATTTTTGGCATTCTTGTTTATTGTAAAAATGCCTTGAGACCCTCATTGTAATTTTCTTCTTACGAATGCGCGCAGCCGTCACATCTCTTCTCAGAGATAAGCCGTCACCATTCCAACAAGCTTGTTTCCGCTGCATTTTACAGTTTCATCTTATTTCCTTATTGAATAGAAAACCAGTTTTACTGTATCTCTATTATTTTGTGTTAAGAACGTGTTAATAATCTGTATTCATTTCGTTCTATTCATAAAATTCAGATCAGTGGTATCAGAGCGGTCTACTCCTTGTCATCTTAATGCATGTCCCCAATGAGATCGGAGTACAAAGAGTTGTGTCTCGAGCTTGTTTCTCTTGAGGACAGAAGCTATCGCATGCCCAAGTGATCTCTTATGGCAAGAGAAAAGAAATATGATGGGATAGGAGGTCCTTTCAAACTGTTGATTGAGGAATCCCTCACGCACTAGAGGAACGAGATGATGGATACTTTCGCGCAAATCCTTTGACAGATACAAACAGGTGACGCATCTTCTTCCAACAGAGGCGTTGCCCCCTTCAAGGTACAAATAAACTTTGATATTCCTATATTTGAAGGTCATATAGATGAAGATGATGTAGACAAGTGGTTGAATCTACTAGAAGAGTACTTTTTTGTCCATAACTTTTCGAATAGAGAAAATATTACTTTTGTGCTCCTCAAAGTTGTTCCCCATGTCAAAGATTGGTGGGAAAGTTTCTGTGAGAAAAAGGAAATAGAGGAAACCTCATTATTTTTAGTCATGGCCACCTGGGAATCCTTCAGGGATTCTATTAAGGAACAATACTACCCTGTCGGAAGTTATGACGACTTGTACACCAAATGGACCACACTGTGGCAAGAAAAAGACCAAGCAGTGCCCAATTTCACAAATATCTTCCATACCTTGTGCACCAAGCTGGGTATCAAAGATTTAGAGCGACATCTGGTGCTCAAGTATCACGGTGCTCTGCATAGATACATCCAAATTGAAATGGAATTTGTGGACATCTCATCCTTGGGCGTGGCCTACCGATATCCATCAAAATCGAGCAGAACCTCAAAAAAAAGACATGACAATTTGGGCCTGGAAACCCCTCACAAAAAAAGCCAGGAAAGGGCGGCCCCAACCCACAGAACAAAGGAAAGAAAAAAGATGGACAGTATCAGAACAACCAGTCCAAGCCGCAAGCAAAGAAGGACACCAGAAAGACAAAGAAAGATATCGGGAAGTGGTGTGACTTCCATAAGAGCCCTTGGCATAACACTGTTGACTGTTGCTCAAAGCACTTGTTGGTGGCCGAAGTGAAAGCCTTTGAATCAGATGCAGATTCTGACTCTGATCCAGAACCAGAAAGGAGAAGAAAGATCATTGACGTTGAACCCAGTGCAACTGTTGCTACCACCAAGTTCCATCCTGGTGAACCAGACGAGTCAGAAGAAGGAGAGTGCCTCTTTCATTCGCATATGTGGGTAAAAGGCACCCCGCTACACTTCATCGTTGATAACGGTAGCTAGAAGAACCTCATCTCAGCAAAGGTCATCAAGTGGCTCGCCCTTCCAACAACGCCGCACCCACAACCCTACACCATTGGATGGCTCCGCCAAGGAAGCGATCTCCGCATCAGCCAACAATGTCGACTATCGTACGACATCAAGACCTTCAAAGACAAGGTATTATGTGATGTTGCTCCTCTCGAAGATTGTGATTTTCTTTCGGGCCAACCTTATTTATGGAAACGTCAAGTTGTATATGAGTCTAGGCCTCGTAGTGTTATTATTACCTAGTGCTATTTACTTGATCTCTGCTAAGCAATGTAGGAAGGTCATCTCTCAGATGGGGAAGTTTGTCTTCTTCATGATTCACTCTCAGAATAAGTGAAAGATCATAGCCACATCCAGGGTCTCTGTGACCAACCTCTCCACATAGTAGAAGTAAGTAGATAAGGTCATGGAAGAATACTCGGATATCTTCTCCTCACCTACAGGGGTACCTCTGCACTGCCAGGTCAAGCACCCCATCGATCTAACCCCTGACGCACTACTTCCCAATGGGCCAGTCTATCACTGCTCTTTGTTATAGAATGAGGAGATCAAGCGAGAGATCCAAGAACTACTCCATAAGGGGCACTTCCATCCTAGCTCATCACCTTGCGGTAGCCCAATCGTGCTGGTACAGAAGAAATATGGAACCTGGTGACTCTGTATTGACTACCGGGCTCTGAATAAAATCACAGTCAGAAACCGGTACCCGATTCCCCGAATCAACGACCTCCTTGATCAACTCATGAAGGCCAAATAATTCAATAAGATTGATCTGAAGTCTGGCTACCACCAGGTCTCGATAGAATAGACAGATGTATGGAAGACTACCTTCAAGTCAAAGGAAGGCCTTTTTGAATGGTTGGTCATGCCCTTTGGTTTGAAAAATGCTCCAACCACTTTCATGAGGATGATGGACGATATCCTATGACCATTCACCAATAATTTTGTAGTGGTGTATCTGGATGACATTCTAATTTACAACAAGACTTGGGTCGAACACTTGCAGCATATTCAACAGGTTCTGCACACCATGCGGCAGCACAAGTTATACGCCAACTTGGAAAAATGCCCCTTCGGCATGGACAAGGTCCATTACCTGGGATACATCATTGATAAGCATGGAATACATGTGGATCCAGCCAATATCCAAGTCATCTGTGACTGGCCAGCCCCAATAACACTCACTGAGCTTCAAAGCTTCTTGGGCCTTGCCAATTTCTACCATAGGTTCATGTTGGGATTCTCCCATCTTGCATGGGTCCTCATCCAAATAAACAGGGGTGGTGGTAAGGTGAAATTTGCATGGGGCCGGTCCCAACAACAAGCGTTCGATGATTTGAAGCAACGCTTGTGCTCAGCCCCAGTACTTTCACTACCAGACCTATAGCATTCCTTTGAAATTGAGACAGATGCTTCAGAATATGTTGTGGGCACCGTTCTCACTCAGCACAGCCACCCTATGGCCTATCATAGTGAGACACTGTCAGATATTTTCTGTAAGTACCCTACTTACGACAAAGAAATGTACTCCATTGTACAAGTCTGCCTGTACACCCCTCTTCCTACTCTTGATAGGTTGTGGGAATCCATCTCAATGGACTACATGTCGGGCCTCCCATCCACCAAGCGGGGAAATGACTGTGTTTTTGTGGCTGTTGATCGCTTTTCTAAGATGGCGATTCTAGTTGCCTACAAGAAGAGCATCACAACAGAGGCCACTGTTAAGATCTTCTTTCAATGAGTATGGGTACATTTTGGAATCCCACAAACCATTGTCTCAGATCGGGATAGTCAATTTCTCAGGACATTTTGGTCGAGCCTCTGGTCACTACTAGACACCAATCTCACCAAATCCATGGCCTTCCATGCCCAGACAGATGGCCAAATCGAGGTTGTAAATCAAATGATTGTGCATATCCTTCACATGTATAATTCAAATCACCCTCGCACATGGGATGAGAGCCTTCCCTACATCCAGCATAGCTAAAACCGAGCCCTGCATAGCTCAACCGACCACAGCCCCTTTCAGGTGGGGTTGGGATTCCAACCATTGGGCCCCATAGATGTTGCACTTTCCCTTGTGGTCACCTCGACCGACTCATATCCTGCTCCAACTGAAGCTGACAAAGCCACTCGGTTCATTGAGGGGATCCAGCACATCCGCCAACAGGTTCAGGATATCTTACAGAAGTCCAATGACAAGTACAAACAGTTCCATGATCAACATCAGGTACCACATAAGTTTCAGGTGGGCGACAAAGTTTGGTTGCACTTGCATAAAGAACGCCTTACAGGACCCCATCAGAATCTTTTCCCACTTCGTTATGGGCCATATACTATCACCAAGGCCGTGGGGGATAATTCTTTTGAGCTCAACATTCCACCCTTCCTTGGCCTACACCCAATGTTCAACGTGGATCTCCTTCGCCCTTATTTCCCACCATTATTGGACACCTCAAAAGTAGCAGAACAACTGACACCAATAGAGCTCAACCCTGTTTTCATACAAAAGGCATCCAATGATAAGATTGTGGACACACATATCAAGGGCACTCGACAACAAAGAATCCAACTTTATCGAGTCGCCAAAGCAAGACAACTCCTACACCAAGGCAAGTGGCTCACCTGGGGCCAAATTCAACAAAAATTTCCTCATATGATGGGGGACCTCAACGCAATGGAGACCATTTCTTCCTAAGGAGGGAGGATTGATCCAGATCGATATCGGTGACCACCCACCTTTTCCAACTAGCTCAAAACAGTTTTCTGACAATTTTGGCAATTTACTATTTTTAGCAGTTTTAACTTTTGAGGCCATTTTGAGGGCCTAAATGAAGGTTTTTCGGGATCGATCTCCTCAATGATATCTAAAGAAATTATTGAGCCCCCAAAATGAATATCCTTGACGATACCTTTCCAACGGGCTAGCACATGCCTAAAATGGAGATCGTATGCAAAAGTTACGACCCTGGGAAGTTGATGTACTAACTTACCCAAACGGGGCCCACATGACTTTTGACGCTTCATCTCATAGGGTTAGGTTTTTGGATGTCTAGGGTTTTTGGCATTATTATTTATTTTAAAAATTCCTTGAGAGCCTCATTGTAATTTTCTTCTTGTGAATGCGCACAGTCGTCACATCTCTTCTCAGAGATAAGCCGCCACCATTCCAGCAAGCTTGTTTTCGCTACATTTTACAATTTCAACTTATTTCATTATTGAATACAAAACCAGTTTTACTGTATCTCTGTTATTTTTTGTTAAGAACCTATTAATAATATGTATTCATTTTGTTCTACTCATAAATTCCGGATCACTTGAATCGACAACTTTTCAGTTCGCTACCAATATAAAAAATGTAAAGAAGAAAATAGTTTTTGGGGCATTTCTTAAAAGATAGATGGATGAACAAGAGTTAAAGGAGATTGAAGAAAGTATTAATGTGATCTATGAATATGATGGATGAGGATTGCTCTCATAAGAATCTGAATAATACCTGATTAGGCTAGATGATAGGAGGGATACTTTACTACATGATAAGGAGGAGACTTGGAGACTCAAAAGAAGACCCATATGGTTAGAAAGTGGGGACTAGAATACAAATTTATTCCAAGCCTATGCGAAGGGAAGGAAATTTTCCAACACCAATTGGAACTTGGAGGATCAACACATAAATTTCGAAACTTCCTTTGAAGGTATGGCCCGGTTGGGAAAATATCATTTCCAATCAGTATTTAAAGTGAGGAGACAGCCTCAAGTCTGGAAGTTGTCTCTGATGGAAGAAGTCTCAAAGGAGTAACTAAAAGAGGCTCTACACAGTTTTCAAAAGGACAAAATCCTAGGACCGAACAGATAGATGATTGAATTCTCCCTGGGTATTTATGATGCATTGTGACATGACATTCTTCATGTAGTGGAAGACATCAAGGCTTCTGGATGCATCCTCACAAGCTTCAATTCTAAATTCATATCTCTAATACTTAATTCCTATAACCCTTCTTCCCTACATGAATTCATACCTATTTCTCTATGTAATTTCATTTACAATATTGTAGCAAAAGCCATAGCAAGAAGAGCAAAAGTTGTTCTCTCCAATAGGATTTTGAGTTAACAATTTGGGTTTTTGGAAGGGAAACAAATACATGAAGCTATTGGTGTAGCTCAAGAAGGAATTAACAGTTTAAAAAGTAGAAAGATGAAAGGAGTAGTAATTAAAATTAATTTTTCAAAATCCTATGATAGGTTCAACTGGTTATATATATATATATATATATATATATGTCTTTTACTAACTCATTTGGTATTTGAGGTTCCTTTTACCAGGTGGGTAATGAGATGCATCACTACAATGTCCTTTGTTGTTCTAATTAATGGTTCAATTTCTCCATTTTTTCATTTTGAAAGGGGACTGCATCCAGTATTCCTATTGTCTCCTTTGATGTTACTTTTGGTAGAATAAGGGCTTAGTAGGGTGATCAAAGAAGCTAAGAGACAACGAACCTTCTCAGGATTCCAAATTTCTCACAATCTGAAAATTTCTCATTTTCTCTTTGTGGATGATGTGATAATATTTTATGATGGGATAGGAAGGGATTTTAAAACCCTAGAGATGATTATAAATATTTTCTCCAGAGCTACATGTATGCAAATCAATGGAAGAAAATAAATTATTTCTTACCATATGCTCTGTGACAAGGAAATTAATTCTTACAGGGAATTGTTTCCTTTTGAGTTAAAGGAGGTAGATGAAGGAATAAAGTATCTGGGTTTCAACCTAAACCGAAATAACTATAAGAAGAAATATTGGATGTGGTTAATTGGAAAGATGGAAAAGATGCTTCATAATTGGAGTCATAGATGGATTTCAAGGGCTAGGAGACTTGTTCTAGTTAAATCGGTTCTTGAAGCTATCCCAATTTACTGGATGCCTCTAGCTTGGATCCTGAAAGGTATTTTTCAAGAAGCTATGGATGTTTCCTTCAAATTTATAGGGAGTGGAACATAGAAGACCTATTTACTTCCTTGGTTCATGTGGGAAAGGATAGAAATACCAAGGTAGCTCGATGGCTGGGGGATAAAAAATATTTTCCTTTTTTCCAAGGCTCTTTCGGAAAAATGTGTCTGGAGGATGGTATCAAATTCACACTTCTGGACCAAATTAGTAACACAAAAATACATAGCCCCGGATTCATTGGAAGAATAGATCAAGAACCCGAAAAAGAAAAAAATTGGAGTGTTGATTTTATAGAAAGGATTTCTTAGCTCAATCCCAACCATTAGGGATGGACTTGCATGGTGTTATCACTCTGTAATTTCTCAGCTGAAGAAGAAATTGACGGAGATAACTATTTCAACCGCTTGGAATCTTGGATCTATCCCTCCAAGACTCAGAGAGGGCTCTCTCTGTGTGTTTTAACTTGGTTTGGAATAGGATATTAGGCTAGTTATGAGGGATCGGGTTTTTCGGTTTTTAAATGGTTGGGTTGGGACAACCAGGAGGGCCATTGGGAAAATGGGGTCTACGCTTAAATATATGACTCACTATCAGATCTAGACAAATCTTCTACACAAGGCAAGGTAGTGGAAATGTTGGATTGAATCAAGTTTTAATGGTGTCAAATGAGGGAGAAATATAGGAGAAAAAATCCAAGCAAAGGAGCATTTAAGAATTCCTAAACTGATTTTTTAGAAGAGAAACATAAATATTATCAAAGAATAGATGCAGAGTATTTCTCCAATAATTTTTTCTCTATAATTTATCCTTTGACAATAAGAATTTGAAAAAAAATGAAATGATAACTGGAAAAACACTTAACAGAGAAAAGGAAATTCCACCAACACCTCCGCACAAGAATCCTGTCAACAACTTACCTATTACTGATTGATCATTTCGAGATTACAGAAAAAACTTTCTGGAATGGCAAGGCCCATGGTCAAGAAAAATAAATCCACTTCCTCCTAGCTCGATCCCCTCTTCCTCAATCAAATACAATAATATATGTCTTTTCACCCTCACCTCGAATCACTTAGATAAAATTCAAAATACAAAGAACCCCCCAGAAAAAGACAAGTGTCCTCTATCTAAACATAAAATCGGGAGCGTTACAACCAAATCCCTCAAATTAGGATTTATCTCTTTGATGAGTTTTACAATAAGAAACAACTATCTTCCAGTGTGAAATAGATGAGAATCATCCCTAAATCCGACTAGGAGTCCTGAGAAATGATTTGACAGTGTGTAACATAAATCTGGGCGAGATTCATGCGATTTTGGTTGTCTCCATCGAGTGTCTTGTGAAATGGTATGTTGCTGGAGATATCTTCCAGATGATGTACCGATGGTGGGTTCTATGATCTCATACACCCAACATATAATGTCAACCTCTGGCAAAGCACCACGATAAGGAAGAAAGAATGCTGAGATAAAGGTGAAAATGCGTGGAACTTGGGCAAATAATGGTGTTAGATAAGGAATAAGTTGCCACCAGTCCACCTCGCAAATGATGAAAATGGATCTTTCAATCGACACACAGAACCTTTGATTCTTCTCTAACTGATAATTTCGTTCCAACCCCAGGGGCGTTGATCAAATGCTCGTTCAATGGAAAACCAGAGTTGTTACCTACGCGTTTAATGGAGTAAACAACTAAATCTTCGAACTGCCAGACATCTCCCGGGCTGAATCGTTGAATGATGTCTGCATGCAAGAACGATAGGTGACGGAGATCACCATGCAAAAACTGGAACAAACGACAAGTGTTACTTATACAACGTTTTCCTGCGTGTGTGTTGTTTTTATTCCTTAGCTTTTATCCACATGCATCCCACAAACACATTTTATGATGTTATATATGGCGTTGCATCCATACTATATAGATGATGAGACAGAGGCTATGATGATGGGGCTTGGCGGTTGGACCGTAGACTTAGTGGAACTTTGGCCCAACGTGGCTCGCTAGGCACTTACTAAGATCATGTTGTGGTCTTGTGCAGGTGTTGGAGCGCAGAGTAGGAGCGTAAACTTGGCCTCTGGGCTAAGTTTTGATGAAAAACACATAAAACAAAACCCAAATTTAGTGCAGAAGCTCGAAAACCATAAAATGCATTGAAAACTAAAGAATCTGCCCCATGATGTGTCCACGGGATAGAAAATTCGGAAAAAATCTAGAACGCCTAAGAAATGACAGAAATACAAAGGCCAGGATGATGAATATGAAGAACAGAGAGCCATTTTTTAATCTAGCTACAGGCTTTCAGTCGCTAGGGGTACACAAAAATCGAGTTCTAAGCGACCGAAATATCTCTCTTTTGGTAGCTAACATAACATGAGACTCTACTCTTTAGAGACCGAAAACAAAACCTCCTATGTGATAACAGCTGAGGTGAATTGAGAGATTTTTGCCACTTTTACATCTTTGTTGTGCGTCGTGAGAAATAGCGTAATTCTTGAAATAGATAACACTAAGAATATTGATTTCCTTATAAATTATAGGGTCCTAACACATGGAAGATAGGGAATGGGAAAAAATTCAGTTTGGGTACGACCCATGTCTAGGAAGAAATAAACAACACATTATTCTTGAATGGATAATGGAACAACTTCAAGTGCTTGGATTTTTCACCCTCAATCAAATCACAGATCCATTACAGAACACTCTTTGGGCATAAGGGTGGCATTCAAAAAATATCTCGGGGATATAAGGAGAAGATTGTAGACTAATGGAAGAATATATTTCTTCTCTTAGGACATATCATATTAGATTAAGATATAGGTAGGATGAACTGGTATGGATCCATACCCCATCAAGCACCTACACCCCAAACGAAGGATATATCCAGTTGAGTATTGAACATAATCAAAGGGATATGATCTAGTGGTGGAAAAAACTGTGGAAATAGAAATGTTTGTTAAAGAAAAGACTCTTTATGTGGATTTCCATGAAAAATAAATCCCCAACTTGGGACAACATGCAGAAAAGGAGTAAGCAAGGACCTAGATGGTCCTATCTATGCAAAAATGACGAAGAGACTATTTTGCACCTCTTCCTAGGCTTCCCTAATCTCAAGTGGTCTCTAGAGAGTGCACAAATTTTTTAGCGGTCAAATGTAGATGGAGTGGGCCCAACCTGGAGAGGGATTGAAAATTTTGGTTAGAAAGAAGAGATCTTAAACAGGTAAAATCTCTCCTACTATTAATCATATGGGGAATATAGTTGGCCTAAAATAAGGATATATTTTAAGAAAATCCCATTGTTCCTTAAATAACAACAACTCAAAGTATTTCAATTATTTTCTTTTTCCCTCAAGAGAAGGGTAAAGAAGGAATTCATTTGATCCAAGAAGAAGAGATTGACAAAATGAAACCTAGGATATATTTTGATGGTGCCTCACAAAACTTAATATGTGTTGGTGGGGCACTATTTTTAATCTTGGGAAAATATCTGAGGAAATTACGCTTTTTTTTTTCGAGGAAATATATTGAGTTTTTACTATTGGGGAAATATTTTGTCATGACCAAGACAGATACCAAATTGGTGTATGATACCCCCCTTTTTGTGGGACAAGGGCCCCCCTCTACACAAGGATTTGACTGCTAAATTCTCCAGAGGTATACATATCCTATCCCCCTCTAGATTTGAACTTGTGACCTCTAAAGAACCCACATGTTCTTAACCATTAGACTCACTATAGTGATTAAGGCAACTATATACACAAATTCATGTTTAGTATGGAAAAATATGTATATCTCCCTCAAATGTTTTACTTTCAAATATTATATAGCAATTAAATGTTTTGATTATAAATTAAAATTTAATTTTTTTCTTTTTAAAAAAATCAATTGTTTATTATATAAATAAAAAATACATTCATAAGCGTATCCTCACATGCATAAACAAAATTTCCATTCTGCAAGAATATTTTCTTAAAAAGTTGGAATTTTTACTATACTTTCAATCATAAACTCATATATTTAATAAATTCATAAAATGTTGGCATTTTCCAATACCACTTTCTACCATGAACTCATAAACTAATAATAATAAAAATTTGAATCTCATCTAGACCATACAATGAGAAAAGAAACTATGGCTACTTTCAACCTTTCTACATATCCCTTTATGTTATGAGTGCCTCTGTCAACTCTATGATAGAACCAGTGTTAATCAACAAAGCTAGACCATCTTTCGATAAGAGATCTCTTTAGCATTTAAGTGTCTAAAACCATGAAGATAATAAATATTTTCAAACTTGAATTTAATGTTTTCACTTATTAGTCCATGCGTCAAGTAGGGAATATAGTTTTTTATTACCAGTCAAAGTCTTTTGACTTTTTATTATTTCACCAAATTTTGTAATCATAACCAAAGTTTGTTCAAAAATGTTTATTATTATTTTTTTTCAATTATTAAGAATTTATTTTTTTATTTTTAAATTTAGGACTAAATAGCCTTGGTGGTGGGCTATTATTTTCAAATATTTTTCAGAATGGGAAAATGAATTTTGATAAACAAATTTGTCATTTGCTAGTTTTGAGGTTCACTGCAGTCGATGTGCCTCCTTGTCTCCTCACTACCTCACCCACTACAATCGATGCTCTGTAAACCTCCCTCCTCTTCTCCTCACCGTCTGGAAACCTCCCTCATCTTCTCCTTACCCCTGGAAACCTTGTATCAATCATTCCTTTTCCAAGTGTCGATATTAAAATATCCCTAAAATATCCATCTCCCTCTTCACTTATATATTAGAGGTATTGGTTTCACTACCTATTTTAGGGCGGGTACAAAGCGTAGTGATATCATCGCTCATTCCTGGTGATGATATCATCATCAATTCAATTGACCTCGAAGAAGACAACGATGGAAATGTCCCACGTCATGAACATACATCCACTTTGCCTTTGCAACTTGTCCTGAAATTAGACATGTTGGTTGAAATATATGCCTTCAACTATGATTCATAGGATGGCTTGGTGAATGGTCCAGATGGAATACTTAAAGGCTATATCAAAACATAAAAATTTGATGTCCTCTGGATTAAGTTCCATGAGCCGCATATAGGCCACTGACAAGAAAACAAGTTGGATTATCTATATAATTAAAACACTGCACAGGATTGGACACCTATATTATGAATATCAAAACCAGTATCGACATCGGAAAAGACAGTTTGACTGAAGATTCTAAAGTAGTTTCCAATTAAACTTGCATGTGCACGTACATTCCACATATCACAAGGACTAACACTTGATACTGTTGCATTTGACCCTGCTGGAATTCGAATACATGGACTTGTATACACAAGACTGTCCCATGTCATAAGTATAGACTCCTTGTATTTATTAAGTCCTCGTACAAAAGATAACTTTAAATTCAAACACAAAGTTGATATTGAGATGCAACACCTTAATACTACCGCAAAGTGGCATCTACGGTATGATTACCAATCCATACAAAAAAAATCATTTATATCAATTATCTCACTTAACATGCGCAACCTACATGCACACATGGATTATATACTCAATGACTATGACACAATGCAATCCGATATTTTGTGCTGACAGGAAACATACATGACATTAATCATGCAAAACAAGAAATTTCCAAATCACAATTTCATATCGAGTTACATTACACATGGGGTGATGATATTAGTGAAAAAACATGTAACAATTTTGGAGCATATGCATTTCGAATAAAACAATGTTGAGATGGTGCTCGCAGAAGTATTTCTTCATGCATCAAAAATTGCAATATGGAATCTCTATGCTTCTCTACATGCAACATTCTCCAACAAACTAAATGATCTTTCCAATGCATTAGAGAATTTGCATATGAATGAAACCATTGTCATTGTAGGAGACTTCAATATTGACATGCTACAAAATAATGCCAAAATAAAAGAAATGGAAAACTACATGTGCAAATACAGTCTCTGCTTTCTTTTGGACAAGATAAACCATGTACAAAATGCACTTATTGACCATATATGGTCGAATGTGCCCATTTCTCAATACAACGTCTTTATCTTAGACACATACTGGTCTGATCACGATACAATTGCTATTTCACTTGAATTATGAAATATACATCAAACATATTGTAAAATCATATTTCTATGTTTCAAAGCATATATGTCTAGCTTGTTGCAGAAAACCAAGTTATCCAACTTCTTAGTTTTCCCTAGTTTGTAATTGATTTTGGACACAAAAAAATTTTACACAATTTTTATATATACACATACATGGATGAACAAAAAAAATACGGTACATTCTTCTAACACTATCTGTTACTATATTCCTTTTATTCTATTTTGTTTACTGTATGTACATATTCCTTGTTTTTTTCCTTACATGTCAACTTACGTTCATATTCATTTTGTTTTGTACTTTCTTTCATTGAAACAAACAGGAAAATTGGACAAGGCAAAGAACTCTTAACCAGAAATGTAGAAGAATACATGCAAAGGTGCATACTTCTACCTATATTCCATATCTAATTGTTTTTCATTTGCTTTGTCTATACTTGTTCCACTGGTTTGCAACTCTTCTGGGTTTTTTTCCTTGGATACTACATATCTTCCTGTATATTAACTTGTCTTCATGTCAATTGTATTTTCTATTCGGCTATATTGAAATAAATAAATTTGTACTCCATATTTTTTTCATGTGTTCCTACATAGCAGCTTACCTTCATGTCCATTGTATTCTCTGTATAGCTACATTGAAAAAATAATAGACTAATTGAACACGAGGATGGAGCCTTATATGCCATAGCTGAGAAAGTTGGAGTAGAATATTCCAAAAGGTATGGCTACAATTGTGCCACAAAAAATACAATGTGTATGCCTAATTCACATCCATATCGAGTATGAACAATATACACATGTTCATAGCCATTGTTTCAGAAGTGACATGGACATGGGTAGTGGACCGTCACAAACATCAACACAGTGACAATGCCAAAGGTAAGGATTCATATATTACACTCTTGCTATGTTTACGAAACAAATATCCGCAGTTATTTATTCTGTTATGCCATGGTAAAAAAAGTTATGTCGTTTACACAAAAAAATAGAAGTGAAGCCTCCATCATAGTGCAAGGTCCAAAGACTAAGAGGTATGGTTACAAAAACTCTAATTTGCATACATTGTCCAATTTGTGCATATATTGGAGCTTGACATATTTTAGAATATTCTTGCATGTAAGAATGCCAAGTCATTTATTTTGTCTATTGCTTGTTGAAATAGATATAAACAACATCTCTTTTAAATTGAACCAGGGTCTGTTGAGCTCCAACTATATTCCATGGCTGAGAATGTTTTTCCCATAGTTGATGTGTTTACATCGCTAGATAATTATCAGACTAAGTGTTGTTGTGTGAGGCATATAGTTATTTTCTCCCTTTCTTTTTCCTCTTCGATACTTAGTCGTTTTCCCTTTTCTTCTTCCCCTCTATTATTAGTTTTTGGTTCTATACTTAGTCACATATCTATTCTCGCAGGTTCCTGAGGTGGCGGAGTGAGAAATTCTATATCCATCTATATATTTACATCATGAGTTCGACCGACCATCGTTCGTTTTCATGCTTAGCCAATTTTAATGCAGTGGGTTCCTGCGTAGGCGCCATCAAACTCTCATGCCCCGTGTTCGGGGTATACATATTGCAAGCAAAAATTTGGTGATCTACAATTAGACCATGGACTCCTCCAACTCCCAAGCCTCACTCTACCTACGATGAATTCATATGAA
Organism: Picea engelmannii; assembly: GCA_009831015.1. Lineage (NCBI taxonomy): Eukaryota > Viridiplantae > Streptophyta > Pinopsida > Pinales > Pinaceae > Picea > Picea engelmannii. Next base: position 65,518 of record ML793710.1, read on the forward strand.
TGATTGCATATAAGTGTGCCAAGTCATATATTTTTTCTATTGCTTGTTGAGATAGATATAAACAACATCTCTTTTGTCTTGAACCAGGGTTTGTTGAGCTCCAACTATATTCCACAGCTAAAAATGGTTTTTCCATAATTGATGTGTTTCTATCACTTGATAATTATCAGACTAAGTTTCTTTGTGTGAGGCATATAGTTATTTTCTCCCTTTATTTTTCCTCTTCTATACTTACTCGGTCTTCCCTTTTCTTCTTTCCCTCTATTATTTGTTTATGGTTCTATACTTAGTTGCATATTTATGCTCATGGGTTCCCAGGGTGGTGGAGTGATAAATTATATATCCATCTATATCTTCACATCACACATCCAACCGACCGTCGTTCTTTTCCGTACTTAGCCAATTTTATGGTCGCGGGTTCCCGCGTAAGTTGTATCAAACTCTCATGCCCCGTGTTCGGGTATACATCTTGCACCCAAAACTTCAGTGATATACAATTCAACCCCGAACTCCTCGAACTCACAAGACTCACTCCACCTACGATAACTTTGTCTAACCACCCTTCCTTTCCATACTTAATACAAAGTGTTGTTGTGTGATGCATAAAGTTCTTTGCTCCCTTTCTTTTTCCTCTTCTATACTTTCTTGTTTTTCCCTTTTCTTCTTCCCCTCTATTACTTGTTTTTGCTTCTATACCTAATCGCATGTCTATGCTCACGGGTTCCCGAGGTTGCAGACTCATAAATTTTATATCCATCTATATCTTCACATCATGAGTCTGATCAACCGTTGTTCGTTTCCATACTTAGCCAATTTTATTCCCACGGGTTCTTGGTTAGGCCCTATCGAACTCTCATGCCCCGTTTTCGGAGTATACATCTTGCAACCAAAACTTTGGTGATCTACAATTTAACCCTAGGATCCTTGACTTTGAAATCCTCACTCTACCTACGAGCTTGTTGAAATAGATATAAACAACATCTCTTTTGACTTCAACCAGGGTCTGTTGAGCTCCAGCTATATCTCATGGATGAGAATGTCTTTCCCATAGTTTATGTGCTTCTATTGCTTGATAATTTTCAGACAAAGTGTTCTTGTGTGAGGCATAAAATTATTTTCTCCCTTTCTTTTTCATCTTCTATACTTAGTCGCATTTATATTCTCATGGGTTCTCGGGTAGAAGACTGACAAATTCTATATCCATCTATATATTGACATCATGAGTCCGACTTACCGCCATTCATTTCCTTACTTAGCCAATTTTATGGTCATCGGTTCTTGGGTAGGCGTTATTGAGCTCTCATGCCCCGTGTTCAGACTATACATCCTGCACCCAAAACTTCGGTGATCTACAATTCAACAACGGACTACTCAAATTCGAAAGCCTCACTCTACCTATGATGACTCTGTCTGACCACCCTGCATTTCCATACTTAGTCATTTCTTCAAAATTTTGCAGGTTCACGGACTCCCGGGTTCACAAAAGTATCAAATCATTTTTCACTCCCCTCCATCCCCGCCACCTTCATCCCTTCCCAATGCACATTAATTTTTATTTTACTAGTGATAGCTCACCACAGATGTTCGAAAAGATTGGCATTAATAAGCGGAAGGCATGAGGACACCTCCCATTAAAATTCATTAATGGGAGAATATTATGGAAACTGATTAGTTTATTTCTGTCAATCTTCAATTGGAAAAGCATTGTTGGTTATTTTAGTTTTTTTAAGGCATCATTGTAGGAATAATGCAATATTTTTCTATCCCACTGTCATCTACAAAGGTGTTGACATGATGCCCCTCTTTAGTATTGTGCATATATTACAACTTCACATATTTGAGAGTATTCTTCCATATGAAAATGTTGACCCACCCTTCAAATTTGAACATGGTTTGCATTTGGGCCACAAAAAATACTAATAAAATAAAATAATATGAGTAGTGTTTAGGTAAATATAAACAAATTATCTTCTAACTTGAACCTGATTTTGTCGAGGTCCATGTATATTACATAGCTGACAATTTTTTTCCGATAGTTAATGGTTATGACCGCCAATTCCCGGATTCACGTTATAGAACTCTCATGACCCTTATTTTGTGATATACATATTGCACCCAAAAATTTCGTTATCTACAATTCGACCTCGGACTCCTCGAACTCGCAAGCTTCACTCTACCTACGATGAGTCTGTCTGCACCCGTCTGACTGCCCTGCCTTTTCATACTTAGTTGATTTCCCTTCCACTTTCGCACACTTTCCCAAAGAAAATTGATTATGCTTTTATTACTGACAATTCACCACACAGGTTAAAAAAGATCGGCATTAATGAGCGAAAAGTTGGAGGACATCTCCCATTAAAACACATTAAACAAAGATTTACGGGAGATTATATTACCATCATCTAGTGTTCATTCTAAATACTACCACGCAATTATATCAACATGTAGCAATATAAAAAAATAATCATAAAAAAATTATGTGACACGAGCACCAAAGTTCTCAGTGGTCTAGAGCTTATGACTAATACTCGTCCCCTTCTGCCCAGAAGAAAGTTATCTAGACATATGGAATTGCAGGAGCAGGTTTTGTCCCTGAATATTTTTATTGGAAGGAGTTGGTCACCTGCTGCACCGAAAACTATATTCTGAACCAGTGGATTATCCAATTGCGGAACCATTCCTGAGTCTCCCTATCGCCTCAAGTATTTCAAAATATGTCAAGACTTCCTGACCCAACATCTACTTTCAAGGGAGAGAATTGCAGAGAGTTCTTAAAGAAGCATGATAAAGAATTGGACCTCTTGCCAAAGTTCTTAGAGAACCCAACGAACGCTCCCGGGGACATGAGTAGATTATAGGTTAGTGTATTTACAAACCCTTTTCGAAAAATTGCATGGATTTTCATGAGAATAATGGGACAATAAAGTACATCCAACATCTCTCGGATGATTTTGTATATTTAATATTTTATGGTCAAGGAACAAGCCATCTTCCATTGGGGCAAGTTTATTTCCATTGAAATCTATTCCCAGTTATTGCAATACACAAGGCATAAGAAATTATTTATGTCATCTTATTTAATTTTCGCGTTGGCAAATTGTTGTCCATTCCCTAGACTATCTATGTGTAAGAAGGTAAACTACGAATTTGACATAGTAACCTTCTCGTACAAGATATTATGGAGACACGACACTTCCAAACATTTTTATGAAGTCTTTAATGATTTTGTTTCAGTTTTTAAAGCATTGATATTTGGAAAGTATTTTCCCCAGTTGTCTGACCAAGCGACCAAGTTCATGGATAAGAAGGGAACACTAGAAGAAATGGAGAACTATAATGTTATAAGGATTTTTGGGTCCAAACAAAATCCTTTCTTCCTTCCATGTTGTTGGGACTCAGAAATGTCGTATTTTCATCCACCTTTCCCTTCACTATTCCTTACATTTCATCGCCCCATTAAACCTTCATCATACCATTTTCATAAATACATTTGGATTCCACATTATTATTTTCCACTTTATTCATTTTA
>ML793710.1:78141-102490 GCA_009831015.1 Picea engelmannii
TGAGCTCATGTATGTCATTGTTGTTAACTCTTCACATGTTGTATTTCCCTTATGCAATTTCATGCTTTCCTAGTTAGTGTTTCAATGCTTTCTTAGATTAGTTTGATTTCAGCAACATAGATTAGATTAGGTTAGTTCTACTTCAGTCCTGCATATACAGTGTGTGAGCTTCGTCAGTTTATGTACCCCGGGTTGACAATTAAACGGTTGGGCAAGTACTACAACGTTATTATAACGACATATATTTCGCCTAACACATGTCACATATATGGTACAATGTTTTTTGCTGAAATAGCAAGGCAGTACACCTACTGGTTGCATTTTTCCCATGAAAAAAGAAAAAGTCAATTCATCTCTTTGCCTTAAAAATTCGGGGATTTCATGGTTAGGAATATGAACAAGATTGACGGTTTTGCGGGCCACTTCCACAACTTCAATTTGAAATGTGATGAAAAAGTAAAAGGGTTTGACCATGATGGTATTTTTGTAGAACACCTATCGGTTGTCAGTTTCAATAGTTCTTTCACTGACACTATCCTGAATGAATATGAATATAAAGCCTCGGGAAGTCCTTCTTGTGACACTGGCAACCTCGATACAATACTCAGTACCAATGATTCATACAAGCAAAAACGAAAAGGCTCGGGTGAAAAATGCACCCAATCCCCGACCACCGCACCCAAGACCACAACATGTCGAAGCAATACTCCAATGGCCTACCCAAGAAAGAAAGTCACACATAGTTCCTCAGGCAAAGGAGGAGATAAGAAATCTCCCTCCGAAAAAATTGAATGTTCTCACACACTTCTCGTGAGAAAAAAATGGAAAAAAATAGTTTAAGAGTAGGAGGGACTGAGGGGAGAAATTGATATCCATGATCTCTCCCTTGAAGATATGGAACTAGAAATTGACATTGAAAAAATGTTCCTTGATGACGACCAACTAGAGAGCACTTCTCCGCAAAATCCTGAGATGGAAATAATTGGCACCGATACATTGGATGAAGAAGATTCTTTTGCATTTCAGAGCGCTTTTTTTGACAGCGAATCCAAAAAATTGGTTATTGAAAAGAGAGATGTAAAGAATAAGAAAGGGAAATATATTTCATAAATCAACCTATAGAACATGCGCCCTTACTAGATCTCCTAGATACACCGAGCAACTGGAGATGCTCTAGACAACTCTATTAGTGGCCTTGAAGAGGAAAACGTCATGTTAAAGGAGCGAATCAAAGAATTGGAGGGAGATCTAATACCTCTTCCATTGTTTGTTACTCCTTTGGCAATGACTGGTCCCACCACACCTGCGGAAAAGTTAAAAGGATCAACAAGCCTTCTCACATCATCCCGGGGCTATGTGGAAAACAATATAAAGAGAAGAATGGAATTAATAATAGAAGCTTGGGAGATGTCAAAGAGTATGGTCTCTATTGGAACAAGAGTGCATGCTTTTCATGAGTATCTACAAGCATATCTCAAGAACGAGCAAGGTTTCTACCTCGATGCAGTTGTACCATTTCATGTTAAAGTTACTGGTATGATGAAATTTAGAATAAGACAGGAGGATCTCCCTTCCCCGGATCAAATAGACCAACTAAACACATGCTGGAAAGAAAAGGTAAAAAACATGGATGGTATCGTTCAAGCATATATCCAAGCCATATCTAGAAGAGACAAATTATTCAAGAAGTTAACCGAGATAGATCTAGCTGGCAGCACCAGTGAAGTCCAAGACCCAAAATTGATATTCAAATTGTTTTTTTTAACCAAACAATCATTTGATGATCAATTTCATATCTATAAAATACTATCATTTGAAAATTTCTATGGCATTCTTGAATATGGTGAAGATGACATGAAAAATTGGCTAGTCAGCTATTCAATTAAAAACCAAGACATTCAAGAAGAATTGCACAACCTCTCTATTGATCTAAGGGACTTGGAAAGTGAATTCTTCAATATAAAAATTCGGCATGAAATCAACATGGCACCCATGAGAAGTCACATTGAAGAGTGGTTAAAGGTTGTCGATCAGATTACCAATGAAGGGAAAAGGGCACTTCACACGGTTCCGATAACCACTGAGGAAAGCCATAAAAGGACATCAGTGAGTACATGACAAGGCATGGGACACCATTATATTAAGTTGATACTGATCACATTCTTCTTTCTTTGTCGATGTCTTCATCCAGTTACTCTAACAAAGATTTAACCGAGGACTGACAATTTTCTCTTTGTTCTTGCTAGGTCTTTTTGTTTTCCATCACCGACTTTATTCTTTCTACAAACTTCATTCTTGTACATCTTTTCGTTGTAGTCCACGGGAGCCCCAATCCCAGTCATTATGGAAAAACATTTATATTTCATAGAATATGTACTGAACTATATATTTTTTTACAAATTCCAAGACATCTATTTTGGGAAATATTCTCAAATGTATTTTGTAACCCAGTTTATCTGAATATAAATATTTGAGGTTGTTTTATAGTGATATTCAATGTTTGGTGTTGTTATTTGAATTTTGTATTTCTTTTTAAAATTAACTCATTTCCTTATACATGTTACGGTCATGTTCCTATTTAATATTGTGCATATATTGTAGCTTCCTATATTTCAGAATATGCTTTCATATACAAAATGTTAAGTCATATATTTTTTCTATATTTCTTATGGGTTTGAGAAAAATTTACGAGCCCAAAACACCCTTCAAATTCAAACATGCTTTACATTTGGACCACAAATAATCTATTAAGATACATTAATATGAATACATTTTAAATAAATATAAGCAAAATCTCTTTAAACTTGAACTTGACTTTCTCGAGCTCCTAGATTGGTCGTGGGTTCCCCGGTTAGAGGACTTCCAGATCCTCATCTCCATCTATATCTTCACATCACGAGCCCGACCGACCATCGTCGCTTTCAAAACTTATCCAATTATCTCACCGCGGGGTCTCGACTTAGCGCTATCGAATTCTTATGCCCCGTGTTCTGTGATATACATTTTGCACCCCAACACTTATGTGATTTACAATTCGACCCCGGACTCCTAGAACTCTCAAGATTCACTATACCCGGGTTCACAAAAGTTTCAAAACATTTATCACTCTCTTCAATCCACACCACATTCCCAACTTTCTCAATGCAGATTCATTATGCTTTTACTAGAAACAACTCAGCACATAGGTGTTATCGAGCTAGCTGTTAAGTGCAAACACAAATCAATCCCCCTAGCTTCACTACGAAACTAGAATAAAACAAGACAGTACACTACTATTTCCTTAGATTTCAATTATCAAATGAGAAATGGATCTAGAACATACCTTTTAAATATTGAAGATCTGACTTTGCCAATGCAATCCAAGCTCCGTCACGAAGCTTATGGAGAAATATCTACAAAGAAACATAAACCAGCAAAGACAAGAATAACATAGTCTATTTGATGTGAAACTATGTATGTGATCAAGGAATCATACAATATGGATGAATAACATTCATATAGGAAAGTAAAAACATATATGTATTAAAGAATGTGGAAGAAATATAGAACCAGATGTCTTGATGTCGTCAAGTTCCTTCCAACAGTTCCTTTCTTCCCACACACTTCTTTCTCTGAGGATTCTGAGACCATATATCTGATAGCTACTCACAATCTATCTTGACAAAGAAAATTTCAAAACCAACATACAAGCTCCAAAAACTCCAAGCTAAAAAACTCAATAACAAGCCAATCTAACTTTCTCCATGAGAGCTCCTCTCCTTTTATAATTTGAATAGGATAAGGTGAGGAGGTTAGGATGATCCCACTAAATCATGAAAGAGAGTAAGATCCAAATTGTTCGGAGGCCACCTCACCATAGAAGCTTCTCCTTCTAGAAGCATCAATAAGACGCTCATTTTTTCCACGCATAGGAATTTTCGCACCCTAGCTATAGAGAAACCTGTGGAAACTCTGCAACCTAGATATAGAGCAAGGTGTGGAAATCCGGCATTTCCACACCCTATGTATAGTGCAACCTGCGAAAATCTTCCTTAATAGGGATTTTTACAAAGGAAAATACAACTTCTTCTCTCAGTAAAAGTTCTTCTCCCTTCTTTCTTCAAGAATTTAGGCCACTGACCCCTCTGAAGGCAACAGATAGGTTTACATCATTAACAATCATAGGGATGACGAAAATAATGTGTAACAGATATCTCCCCAAAGTATGAAGTTAGAACAAAGTGATAGCTGAAATACTTTGTCGAGTGTGTGTAGGGAACAAGGAACAGTCGGTCAGAAACCTGCCAACAAACAAGGAAATACAGTACAATAATATATCATCACTAAGGTATGCATTCCCATACTCATAATACAAATGACTCAAATCATAAATGCCAACATGCAAAGATCCATGACAAGTAATATAGGTCATGGCCACAAAACATACACTGTGGATCCATGACATTATGACTCAAATATGAACACAACCACCAAACATACACTGTGGATGTATGTGTTAAAGACTCAAATTTGAACATAGCCATGAGACATACACTGTGGATCTATGCAACAATACAATATGAATATACTCCAACGCAACCTGAATTTGTCAGAAAAGATTCAGGGTCTTCATCTCCACCACTCTATAGTATGAATCTAACCATGTGAATACATGTGTTGAAGTTGAACATGGTAGAAACCACTTGATTACCGGTCATTAGTGTATACCATTAACAAGTGCGAAGGAAATCACCATTAATGTCAATGACCCCCAAGGTACTCTGGTACAATCCAACAAATGTGAATTAATGAGATGAAGTCGAACACTCGGTGGAATCTTCCAATCATGGGTCAATAATGAAAACTCACTGTCAAAAGACAGGAAACCTTCCATTGAGGCATGCAAGTTCTAAGGCACCAATTAGTTTCTAAGTCTAATTCCCGGATAATGATTTGAGGTCGACAGGAAACGACTCGTCATAGGAGGGCCTTAATGTATCCCCCATCAATGACACGAAACGGGTAACAAGAATTGAAGTAGATCAGAGTAACCAGTGACTTAGGACTGACTCAGGGATGGCCAACACAATAAAAGGCTTAAGGACTGTAGAAATGGCTGACATAATAGAAGTCTTACTGGGTTGAAATTCTCTTTGAAAATATTGACAACACAACAAATGTCTTGGAAACACTAAGTCAACAACATGGATCACAGACCAATTTGTAATCTTATAAAGGAGTATGATCAAGAGACAAGAGGATATTCCAACCTAGACACAAGGCGAGTGAAAGGGTGTCATGTTCAAAAGTGACTTTTCCATAGAATACATGTTTAGATACATTTCTTTCCAAATTCCCCCCCCACCATTTCTGGCGAGTACCTCTTTATTTTTAAACAAGCTTGAGGAGGAGAACATGTGCTTGAACTATAAGCTCATCCTTCAAATGAGTCCTTCGAAGTATGTTTAACGAACCCTAGCAAAGAGTGGTTCGGTCCCATATGGGAATTTTGATGTTTGTTTTATGAGTCCAAAGAAAGAAAACTCAGAGGTTTTTCACGTTTAGAGAGTCTGAAAAACACTTAAAGGAAACTCCAAAATGTCATTTTTCGTAAGTTAATCTGATGAGACCGAAAAAGTGATAATCTATTGCTCATTAGATGTTTTCTTCAAATACTTTTATGAGCGTGAAAAGAACAAGGTCCCTTGGCAATCTTTTCATGTTTAGAGAGTTTGAAAAGAGCTTAAAGGGAACTCCAACGGTTTCCTTTTTTGTATAACCTTTACGAGCCCGAAAAAGTGATAGAAGTTTACTCGGTTTCATTCTCATGTATTTACGAGCATGAGAAAGAACAAAGACTAAGCTCATGATAGTTTTCATTTTTATGCAAGCTTAAAACAAAACAAAACTATGCTTGGCATAGATTTTATTTTTTACACAAGCTTAAAACTAGCCAAAACTATGCTTGTACCTAGTTTCATTTTTACACAAGCCTGAACCAGAGGAAACTATGCTTGGGGTAGGTGGTTTAATTTTTACACAAGCTTGAACCATAGAAAACTATGCTTGGAATTTCCAATGCATAAAACAGGGATGGTTGGTACTTATCCCCCAGCTTAAGAACTTGCATAGATGATTTTAGGGGATAAATTTCGCTCATGGGCTAATTTTCCATGGTTTTTCCAAAAGCGAGATTCACTATTTTAAAAATGATTCGCCCAAATTCTATATAATAAAATTATTTTACCTAAAAAATCGCCAAAATTTTATAAAAACTATATAAAATCCTTATAAATTTGAATATTTTTACACAAATATCGCCAAACATTTATAGTTGGCATATGAAGGATTAGTAATATTCACCAAGGTATCTACATTTAAAAACAAATTTCCATCCTTAAAATCATCCCTATTAAGAAGCTAGCGACTTAAATTCAACATGAAGTACAGAGGCTATAAGCAATGCCCCCTAAGCTTCATTTCATCCAATGACACAAGAGGATGATATGAAGCTTCAAATAATATACATGGGACTTGACCCAAATGGAGAGGGGGAAGTTGTTTCATTTTTTAACGAGCTTGACACATGAGAAGAACTATGCTCGTGAATCAAGGTATAACCTCTAGAACACTGTTTCATTTTTTAACAAGATTGACAAAAAAACAAGAACTATGCTCGTAAGCTCTATTTCATTTTTTAACGAGGTTTCTACAGAGACGCGAAAACTATCCTCAACTGGTTTCATTTTTTAACTAGCCTGAAATCAGAAAACCATGCTCAATGTTGGTCTCATTTTTAAATGAGCCTGAAATCAAAAAACCATGCTCAAATATACTCTTCTTGATCATGGATTCCAAGAGGACAATGCTCTAGGAGGACACCAGGTCAAGGGACAAAACTCGGTCATGGCTTCCAAGAGATATTCACTGGATGGAAGAGACACACTCTAGAAGGACACTATGTCAAGGGTCGTGACAGGGGTAAAGAGATCAAGGTCTAAAACTCCTATCGAAGAGATCACCATGTCAACTATCGGATCTAAGTCATAAGAGACTGAGCTTACAGTGAGATACTCTTCTTCATCAACAGTTGAAGCCATGGGAGACAATGCCACATAATTAACTTATGGTGGGGGCGATACCGTCTCTATATAAGAACCATTTAGGGAGGTCATCCAGTCAGGACCGATGAATGAAAGTTGATCAATAGTCACAATTATTCCATCGTGATGGAAATATATCACACGAAAAAGAGTGGACACAATAGCTTTCATGGCATAGACATAATATTGCCCACGAAGTAAAGAGAAATCCAAGGGATCTTGGATTACCATAACGTCAATAAAGATAGTTTTTCCACCCAAAGTTACAGGAAAACGAGGAAGGGTCCCTAAAGGTTGACTGTTTATTTTGTTAAAATCTAACATATTTTGTGTAATCAAATCAAGCTGAGGACAACCCAAAGCTTGCCAAGAAATAAAGAACAAATTACTAACGAACACACCTTCATCTATCAATGCCTGAGGAATGTCCCGACCACAAACCTGTACTGTAATATGGAAAGGAATGTGAGATGGAAGACGAGGTCCAGTTAGCACACCCCCTCATTACTTGGAGGAGGTTCCACAGGAGAAGGAAGAATTCCCCCATGGCACAGTATATTCTATATCAACGAGAAAAACATGGGTAGTATCGGGTTTACTCTCTAGCGGGAGAGTAGGATCGACTGATAATCATGTCAAATCGATTACTTGGGTTTCATTCTCAAAGGGGAGAATGGGTTTTACATGTGGAAACGGATCAACCGCTTGGGTTTCACTCTCTGGCAGGAGAGTGGGATTGACCGAGGATGGGATCGGATCAACCACTTTGTCAACTCGTTCAACTAAGGACGTGACCAAATTGACTACATGATCAACCGGATCGACTGATGAAGGGTCCAGATCGATCACTCCATCAACTATAGGTGGGTCAAGAGTAAGCTTGCGATAAGCAACTGGAAGTTGGGGCTGTGAAACAGTCATGTCTTCCAGTAATTTTGAGGCTTCAGCCATATGAGGGAAAATGTGAGTTATATGATTCCCTTTGCATAACATACACGGGAACTTGACTCTACTTTTCTTCTTCCCAATGGTATCTTGACTAGTTAATGGGAGGTCATCAACATGATGTTTAGAGGTTGACGACATGGGTTGGCGAGGGTATGTAGACCATGCTTCTATAACCTTGGATAGACCAGGGAAATCCTTAAGAAGATGGCTACACTTACAAAGCCTGCAAGGGTACTTGGTCTTATGGGTTGTTTGGGTGATCTTGGTATCATCAACACTCCTAGAATGATTATCAGTAACTGGTTGTTTTCCAACATGTCTGGCAGTGGTTGGAAGTTTGGACCCTTGTTTATTTTTCTTCTTCTTCTTCTTTCGTTTCTTCTTATTCTTATCCACTGAGTTACTAGCTTTAGAGTTTTCACTCGGTGAAGAAGATGAAATGGAAGAAGACTTTGCAAGTGAAGAACGTGAAGAATATCTTACTGGTGAAGAAGGTGAAGGATCAACATGAGGTTGATTTTCTTGGGGTGAAGTTCTTACAAATGAAGCACTAACTGTATTTGGGACTACCTAAGTGGAAAAAACCCATACCGGTAATCCAATTATGAGACCTGGAAGGCTCAAAGTAGCGATGTGAGGAGGACCAATGTTTCCGTAAGAAGGAAAACAAAAGGTTCCCCTAGAGTAGAGGTTCCTTCATTGGTCATTCCAAGAAATGACGTCATTAAAAACAAAAATCCAACCTAGAGTCCACTAGGGAAAACAAAGAACACACGCTAAAAATCTAGTAAGAAAGCAAGCAAACAAAACCTTCTCACAATGAATGCACTAGTTGGTGATGAAATCCAACGTCGCGGGAACAATGTAAGAAGGGGTTGAGATAGAGAGGGAGGAAAAGTTACATTGATGACCTACTTAACGGACTTACGCCTTGGTGCAAGCTCCCACACATAATCGTGGGTATACCCTCTAAGGTGCCCGAGTGAGTTTGGCCAACATCGATTCCAGGTACTGTGAAGACTTTCCCCTCCATAGTCACCTCGTGTAAAGACCCTAAAGACATAGGCCACTAAGGTTACCAATTACTACAGTGATACCTGGGAAAATAGTCAACAGTTCGATCAATGTGCAAAGGCAGGGTATCTAGCCCGAAATCAACTTGAAAGGATTCCACTCATCATTGTGGGTATATCTTCAAGCGACCGCCATAATACGCACAATATCTACACCAAGACCAAAAAAGCAGGATGAGTAACTCTGTCAGTGTCAATGTGACCTCAGGTTTTACCCTTGTGTGAGAAGGGCTTCCCAGGACAAAATTAGCAAGTGGATTTCACCACTCCCTAACTCAAGATTCTATGTTTGTTCACAGCTTTAGAAAGTTATCTTTCACACATATTCCAAATCCCTACAACTAATCTAATGAAGGTTTTCTACCAGAAAATATAAAAATGTCTAATCAATTTTTAGAAGAACTTTATTTTATGGTTTTTGTTACTCAAGAGAAAAATGGAGTGGACAAAATGATGTTTTGACTGACTCTAAACAATGCAAATAAATGAGAATGAAAATATTTCACTTCGATGAAAGCTATATTGAGAGAAGGAGAAAATGTTTATCATTCCCATATACACAATGTCCCAAAATTTATTAAACTCATCAATATCAAGATTCTCAAAAAATGAGAAAAATAAATTGTACACCAATACACGATTCATGCCCCCCCCGGCCATGAGGGGGAATTTTTTTTAAGAATTTAAGACCAAAAATCATGCAATTTCGCTACTTCAAATGCAAGGATGCCCCCAATATAATGCAAAGAAAGAAATGAGATTTTTGTTTCAAAGATAGCTAAAATAAATAGCAAATCACTTCAAAAAAAAACAACCCAAACAAAATTTTTTTTAACACGAGTTATTCAAAAAAAAGAAGTGTTCTTTTCATTAAACAATTCTAAAGAAAAAACAATGCTTTGTAACTGAAAGGCACTCAAAGAAAGAGACCAAATATTTCAAAAACAAACAAAGAAAAGATGGATAAAAGAAGCTCAAAAACTGTCAAGCAAATTGTAAATAGATCATAATCAAACACCAATATTCACCCCAAAACCAAATCCAAGATCTGGGTAAGGAAAAACCATCAAAAATCAAAATTTTCACAATCGTCGCAGGCTGTAGACTAACACAGTGTGTTAATCCTAGGTTTCCGCAGGGTACATATGGGTAGTATGCAAAAATTCCGCACTGTTCTAAATAGGCAGGGTGCAGCGATCCTATATCGTCGCACCGTCCCTCAAAGCAGGGTGCGGAAATCAAATAAAAAATGGAAAAAATAAAACATATGAAGGTTTTCCAATGAATTTAAACAGTCAAAGAGTCAAGATGTATCTCTGAGTGACTCAGAAAACAAAACCCAAGCAATCAAAGCAAGAAAGAAAGACAAACTAGGAAAATAATTTGGTCCCCAGTATGGTCGCCAATTTTGTTATCGGGCTAATTGTTAAGTGCGGACACAAATCAATCCCCCTAGTTTCACTACGAAACTAGAACAAAACAAGAAAATACACTATTATTTCCTTAGATTTCAATTATCAAATGTGAAATATATCTAGAACATACCTTTTAAATATCGAAGATCCAACTTTGCCAATGCAATCCAAGCTCCGTCACGAGGATTATGGAGAAATATTTGCAAAGAAACAAAAACCAACGAAGACAAGAATAACAAAGTCTATTTGATGTGAAACTATGTATGTGATCAAGGCATCATAAAATATGGATGAATAACATTCATATAGGAAAGAAAAGAATATTTGTATTAACGAATGTGGAAGAAAGATACAACCAGATGTCTTGACGTCGTAAAGTTCCTTCCAACAGTTCCTTGCTTCCCACACACTTCTTTCTCCAAGGATTCTTAGACCATAGATCTAATAGCTACTCACAATCTATATTGACAAAGCAAAGATCAAAGCCAAGATACAAGCTCCAAAAACTCCAAGCTACAAAACTCAATAACAAGTCAATCTAACTTTCTTCATGAGAGATCCTCTCATTTTATAAGTTGAAGAGGATAAGGTGAGGAGGTTAGGATGATCCCACTAAATAATGAAAGTGAGTAAGATCCAAACCGTTCAGAGGCCACCTCACCATAGAAGCTTCTCCTTCTAGAAGCATCGAGAAGACGCTCGTTTTCCCCCCACACAGGAATTTCTGCACCCTAGATATAGAGAAACCTACGGAAACTCTGCAACCTAGCTATAGAGAAAGGTGCAGAAATTAGACATTTCCACACCATGTGTATAGTGAAACCTGCAGAAATCTTCCTTAATAGGGTTTTTTACAAAGGAAAATACAACTTCTTCTCTCAGTAAAAGTTCTTATCCCTTCTTTCTTCACGAATTCAGGCCACTGACCCCTCTAAAGGAAATAGATAGGTTTACATCATTAATGGTCATAGGGATGACAAAAATAATGTGTAACAATAGGTTCTCTTATTGGCATTGATAAGAAAAAAAGGAATTCAACCGCGATTTACGGGAATCCGACCAACCCCCGGGTTGGCGCTATTATAAATCTTGCACCAAAAACTTCAGTCATCTACAATTATGCAATATACATCTTGCAGCGAAAACATCAATGGTCTACAATTCCTCCACAAATTGGAACATGGTTTACATTTCGACCACAAATAATCTATTAAGATACATTAATATGAATACATTTTAAATAAATATAAACAAAATATCTTTAAACGTGAACCTGACTTTCTCGAGATCCTAGATTGGTCATGGGTTCCCAGGTTGGTTGACTGTCAGATCCTCATCTCCATCTATATCGTCACATCATGAGCCCGGCCAACCATCGTCCCTTTCAACACTTAGCCAATTATCTCACCGTGGGGTCCCGACTTAGCACTATCGAATTCTTATGCCTCATGTTTCGTGATATACATCTTGTACACAACACTTTCGTGATATACATTTTGCACCCAACACTTTCATGATTTACAACTCGACCTCGAACACTTGGAACTCACAAGCTTCACTATACCCAGGTTCACAAAAGTTTCAAAGCATTTATCGCTCTCTTCAATCCCCTCCACATTCCTTCACTTCTCAATGCACATTCATTATGCCTTTATTAGAGACAACTCAGCACACAGGTTCACTTATTGGTATTAATAAGCAAAAAATGCATTCAATCGCGATTTGCGGGAGTCTGACCGACCGCAGTTGTTTTTCATACCTATCTAATTCTATGGCCTTCGGTTCCCGACTTGGCACAACCGAACTCTCATTCCCCTTGTTCTGTGATATACATCTTCCACCCAAAACTTCTGTGATCTACAATTACATACTTATCCAACTTTATGGATGCAACCTTTACTATACTCGGGTTCACAAAATTTTCAAACCATTTATCTTTCTCTTCAATCCTCACCACATTCTTGTCCTTCCCAATGCACATTCATTATTCTTTTACTAGCGACAACTCAACACACAAGTTCGCTTACTGGCATTAATAAGAAAATAATGCATTCAACCGAGATTTACGGGAGTCTGACTAACTCTCATTGTTTTTCATACCTAGCCAATTCTATGGCTGTCGGTTCCTAGGTTGGTGTAACCAAAATATCCTCCCCCATATTCCATGATATACATCTTGCACCCAAAACTTCAGTGATCTACAATTCCATGCTTAGCCAATTTTATGGTCGCCGGTTGTTAGGGTCCTAACCCACACATAGGTAGAACAATATATTTGGATGTAATAAAGGTCAATATTAATAAGGCCTTTCAATAAAATAGAATAAGGCGAAAGTAAGAAGACCTAATAGAAGCTTCCACTTCTAGAAGGATCTTCCTCTAGATGCTTCTTTTTAGTATAAATAGGAGTCGAGGGTATGAGAACCCTAGCTTGGATATTATTGTAATAGAGATCTACTCAATTGGAGGTTTCCCCCTCGAAGAGGCCCGTGAACATTGCTTTCAAATTCAAAGTGTTATTTCTGTTATTATTCTCTTATCATTTCAGTGCTATTGTGGTGAATGTTCTGGTTATATTATTGTTATTCTTCCATTTCTAGCATTTTATTTTTGTTTTGCATACATTTTATATCTGGTATATTACAAGTGGTATCAGAGCACTTTCCTCGGCAGAAAGTGTGGGTTAATTTTTTTTTCAAGGTAGAGACGTATTCTGGCATCTTTAAGACACAGAGATCTGTTGTTATGCGCATAAACCCACGGTTGAGGGATTCATACAGGTAGGAAATAAAAGTGGTACTTAAGCGCACATCTGTTGGCCACCCTTGTAACCCCTGTTGGTACCCATTTGAGTGGTAGCGCATCAGACAACACCTATGTACGGATCAACCTAGATTACCTGAAGCCCTCTTTAGATAAACCGATCGACTGCTTGATTGTTATAGTGTCACTAAGAACAACACTCGGGAAGATACTCTCTAGTACCTGGGTAGTCGGGTAGTATGGATAAGGGTACGGTCTATCCTCCTTAGTTAGTTCCCCAAGATATTGGGCCGAGTACTACTGTTGGACCCCGCACGTATATCAGAGAGCTATAGCACAGGGAAAACCCTTGTCTGTAGAACCCTTGAATACCTAACCCTTGGGGACAGAAACATAAACAAATTAAAATAGAAAAGATCTATTGGATTCATCTCTTCTCCCTTATCACATTCATACATGTCATTTTTCAAAACAAAAATTGACCCCACCCACCCCTTTTTAGTTCCCCCATCCTCATGGCCCATACCCGTAGCCAAAACTTGGAAGCTCACTTCAACACTTTGCAATTTGGTTTCATTGAAACCCACCAAGAAGTGAAACAACTCAGTGCCAATGTTGTCACCATCAATACAACCATGTAGTCCTCAATGGAGGAAATCAAACAAGACCTCACCACCCAGCTTGAATTAGTCTTTACAACACTCTGCACCAAACTGCATATCCCTACAGCTAACCGTTCCTCTTCCTCACCTCCACATTCTGAAGGTGACCATTCCACATTCCCATAACTTTCAGAACCATCACTTTCAACGTGACCTATGCCTTCCGCGGGTGGATGTGACCAAATTTGATGGCTCGGACCCCACTGGTTGGGTAACCCAAATGGAACATTATTTCTCTTTATACAGCATTACAAATGACTTGGCCAAACTCCGGTATGGTGTTCTCCATCTAGATCAAGAAAGGTGGCAATGGTGGCAATGGAGAAAAACTTCTCGTCAAAGGTATATTTCTTGGACACACTTTGTGGCAGAGCTTTATGAACGCTTTGACACTGACACCAACCATTTGGGTCATTTCAAAAAGTTGAAACAATTAGGAATAGTGGAAGACTTTATAGCTTCCTTTGAGCGCCTGGATTTTATAACAGAGGGCATGTCTGATGCCTTTTTTTGAGAGTGTTTTATCAACAGCCTCATGGATGAGATTCAAGCCCATGTCCTCATGGATCGGCCTCAAAGTTGGGTGGAGGATACTAAAAGAGATAAAGAAGCACAATAGGTTGTATCTTCTCAAAACCGAAAACCCTCCTTTATCCCTTGCCCTAAACCAGTAAATCCCACTACTCCCTTTGCTCCACTAAAGATCCAAAAATTGACCAGGCCTGAAATGGTTGAACACCAACTCAAAGGCCTTTGTTATAACTGTGATGACAAATATTTCTCGGGCCACAAGTGTAAAGAACAAAATCTTTTTATGGCCATCTCTGAGGATATTTCGGAAGAGGATGTAGAAACTCCCCTTGTGTTTGAGTCACCTGAATCCACTGACATAACCCCTCCCTCAGACCCTCCCAAAGTAGAACCGATCATTTCCCTCAATGCTCTCACTAGCTTCTCCGCTCACCAAACACTCAAGCTAATCGGTTACATCAAGGATCGGAAGGTAATCATTCTGGTTGATAGTGGAAACACCCATAATTTTATTCATCGTCGCATTACGCAAGAAACTCATTGCTACATCCATTCCATCAAAAATTTCCAAATCATAATTGTTAATGGTGGTTCCATGAAATATGGAGGGCGTTGTGAAAATGTGCGTCTCCAAATTGGTGGCTACCACCTGAAATCCCATATGTTTTCTATTGACATGGGAGGTTGTGACATTGTGTTGGGTGCAGATTGGCTAAGGAATTTGGGTCCCATTCTCATGGATTTTAAATACTTAACCATGCAATTTGACCAGGAGGGCCATCAATATAAATTCCAAGGCATCATTGTCGGTTCACCTGAGATCATTAGTTCCCATCGCATGGAAAAACTGCTCAAAAAAGTTCATTCTGGTGTTATCGCCCAACTCCATGCCATACAAGAAACAGAGACACCCTCGGTCTCGCAAGACCTCTAAGCCATAATTTCTAAACATCAATTGGTATTTTCCACTCCCCAAGGACTCCCTCCTTCCTGTGGTGTTCATGATCATTCCATTCCCCTTGTACCCGGAAGCCTTCCTCCCAATCCGTCTTTATCGTCACCCATTTTCCCAAAAACATGGAATTGAGAAAATGGTCTAGGAAATCCTTAATGTAGGCGGTATCTGCCCTAGTACGAGCCCCTACTCTTCTCCTGTGGTCATGGTCCTAAAGAAAGAAGGTTCTTGGAGAATGTGTCCTGAATTTCGTTCCCTCAACAAACTTACCATCAAAGACAAATTCCCCATTCCTGTCATTGATGACCTCCTGGATGAATTGAGTGGCGCCCAATTCTTCACTAAATTGGATATTCATTCGGGCTACCACCAAATACGTATGAAAGAGGCCGACATTCCCAAGACTGCCTTTAGAACTCATGAGGGCCACTATGAGTTTTTGGTCATGCCCTTTGGCTTGTGTAATGCCCCCTCCACCTTCCAAAGCCTCATGAATCATGTCTTCCATCCTTTTCTCTGCCATTTTATCTTAGTTTTCTTTGATGATATCCTCATCTATAGCAAAACCTGGACAGACCATCTTGCTCATGTAGATCAAGTTCTCCATCTACTCTCTCAACACCAACTTTTCCTAAAGCAGTTTAAATGTGCTTTTGGCACCTCAGAAGTAGAATACTCGGGTCATCTGGTTGGCAAGGATGGCGTCAGGGTGGATCCTAAAAAGATTGAAGCTATGCAAGACTGGCCTCACCCAAAGACTCTTAAGATCTTGCGTAGATTTATGGGCTTAACAGGGTATTATCACAAGTTTCTTCAGAATTATGGGAAGATTGCAGCACCTCTCACTGCTCTCCTCAAAATGAACTCTTTCACTTGGACTTCAACCATTGCTCAAGTTTTTCAAACCTTGAAGATGGCCATGTGCACCACTCCAATCCTTTCCCTTCCCGATTTCACAAAGACCTTTGTGTTGGAATGTGATACCTCAGGGAAAGCAATTGGTGTTGTCCTTATGCAAGAGGGTCGACCTTTGGCCTTTACCAGCAAGAAACTATCTGAAAGAAATCTAGGCAAATCCGTCCATGGAAAGGAAATGTTGGCTATTCAACATGTCATTAATCTGTGGCCCCCTTATCTATTGGGGCAACGTTTACAAATTAAGACAGACCATCAAAGCCTCAAGTATTTTCTGGAACAACGCATTTCCTCCCCAAAACAACAAAAATGGGTGACTAAGCTCTTTGGATATGATTATGAGATCATTTACAAGAAAGGAAAAGACAATGTGGTGGCTGGTGCACTTTCCTGCAAATATGAATATGAAGGATCCATTTTTTCTCTTTTATTCATTGTCTCAAATTGGCTCCAAGTCGTTCGCTAGGAATGGCTACAAGATCCCAAAAGTTCGCAGCTAATCCACCAATTGCAATCCAATGCTCCAGCTTCCCTAGGGTACTCTTGGCTTCATGATGAACTTGATACAAAGGTTGTTTGTATTTAAGTAAACAATCAAAGCTTAAATCCACAGTACTTTCTAAGCTTCATGCTACACCCACAGCAGGGCACTCCGGGTTCACCAAAACCTATGACAGGGTCAAACGTTCTTTTTTCTGGGATGGTATGAAACATGACATTCGTAATTTTGTCGTTGACTGTGATGTGTGTCAATGCAACGGGATAAACAGTCAAATCTTCGGGCACACTACAACCGCTCCCGATTCCACCTGCTATTTGGAAGGATATCTCTATGGATTTTATTACCGACTTACCCAAATCGAGAAATAAATCATTCATCATGGTGGTTGTTGAACGCCTTTCCTAGTATGCTCATTTATGCACCCTTCAACACCCGTTTACAGCATCCACAGTGGCTTAAATTTTCATGGATCAGGTCTTCAAGCTTCATTGCATGCCACACTCTATTGTTTCTGATCGTGACCTAACTTTCACAAGCAATTTTTGGCTAGAATTGTTCAAGATATAAGGCACCGAATTGCATCTCAGCACAACTGATTATTCCCATACTGATGGCCAAACGAAAGTTGTCAACAAGTGTTTGGAAACATATTTGAGGTGTTTTGCCTTGGAAAAGAAAAATCAGTGGGCTCAATGGTTACCCCTAGTTGAATGGTGGTACAACACTTCATACCATACAGCTACACACATGACTCCTTTTGAAGCAGTATATGGACAAAAGCCACCTTCATTTCTCTCATACTTACCGGGTGCCTCGAAGGTCCAAGCGGTTGACCTAACACTTACAGCTCGAGAGGCTATTCTTCATACCCTCAAAGAGAATTTGGTCATGGCACAAAATCGCATGAAGCAACAAGCATATCAAGGTCTCTTTGAACGTCAATTTGCAGAAGGGGATCAAGTGTTTCTTCGACTACAACCTTACAAGAAAATTTTCCTCAAGGCCGAGCATTGTCAGAAGCTAGCGCCCAAATTTTATGGTCCTTATAACATTCTCAAGCATGTGGGACAAATAGCCTATTAGTTAGCTTTACCCAACCATTCAAAGCTACATCCTATTTTTCATGTTTCATGCTTAAAGAAGGTGATTGGAGCTAAGTGTCAAATTCAAACCAACCTTCCAGAGTTAGTTGAAGAAGGATCCATTTGGCTACAGTTAGAAGCATTTTTGGACCAGCGTGAGTGTCGCCTACGTCAGAGAACCATCAAGGAAGTGCTAGTCTAGTGGAAAGATACAACTCCAGCAGATGCCACTTGGGAACCAACTACCATTCTGCAACAATTTCCTCATCTCAAGCCTTGAGGACAAGGTTGTTTTTAAGGGGGAGGACATGTTAGGGTCCTAACCCGCATATAGGTAGAACAATATATTCGGATTTAATAAAGGTCAATATTAATAAGGCCTTTCAATAAAATAAAATAAGGCGGATGTAAGAAGACCTAATAGAAGCTTCCTCTTCTGGAAGGATCTTGCTCTAGATGCTTCCTTTTAGTATAAATAGGAGTTGAGGGTATGAGAACTCTAGCTTGGATATTATTGTAATAGAGCTCTGTTCAACTGGAGGTTGCCCCCTCGAAGAGGCCCGTGAACATTTCTTTCAGATTCAAAGTGTTATTTCTGTTATTATTCTCTTGTCATTTCAATGCTATTGTGGTGAATGTTCTAGTTATATTGTTGTTATTCTGCCATTTCTAGCATTTTATTTATGTTCTGCATACATTTTATATATGGTATATTACATCGGTCCCCAGGTTACTGCTATTATAAATATTGCACCAAAAACTTTCGTCATCTACAATTCTGTGATACAATTTCTCCAGCTCGCAAGCTTCACTCTACCTGGGTTCACAAATGTTTCAAATAATTTATCACTCCCTTCCATCCCCGATACCTTCGCGCCCTTCCCAATGCACATTGATTATGCTTTTACTAGTGACAACTCAACATACATGTTCAGAAAAAATTCGCACTAATGAGCGAAAACCTCGAGGACATCTTCCATTAATACCCATTAAACCGTGATTTACAAGAGGTCGACCGATCGCCCTTCCTTTCCATACTTAGCCAATTTTATGGCCCTAGGTTCCCGGCTTGGCACTATCGAACTCACTCCCGTGTTTTTGTGATATACATCTTCCACCCAAAACTTTTGTGCTCTACAATTCCACCCCGCACTCGAACTCGCAAGCTTCACTCTACCTAGGTTCACAAAAGTTTCAAATCATTTATCTCTCCCTTCCATCCCTGCCACCTTCGCGCCCTTCCTAATGCACATTAATTATGCTTTGCTTAGTGACAACTCACCACACAAGTTCAAAAGGATTGACAATGAAGATTAATTATGCTTTGATTATTGATTAATAAGCGAATACTCAGAGAACATCTCCCATTAAAACGCATCAAACCACGATTTACTTCTTCTTCATATGTTACGTTTCATATTACTTTATAGGAAGATTTCATTTCATACTAATTACTTTCTTCCTACCATCTATAAGTTATATCTTAAATTACTATTCAATGTAATTTCAATATATCTTTTAATATTTACAATTTTCTTATCGTTTCATTTCTAAAAAACAATTAAACATAACTTTTTAATATTTTTTAAACATCTATTCTAATTACCTTTACTTACTATACTGTTAATTTCTATTCCATTCCTAAAACTACTTGGCAAGGACTAAGCTACCATGCAACACTTGTTTCTAATACAATAACAATAAAACATAAATAACATAATCAACTTTATGTATGTTATAAATTTTATAAAAAGTAATTGAATAAAACATAGAGAAGGGAATCAATTTTATATATGTATTAAAGTTTATAAAAAGAAATGTCAACGAAGGCAATTGTATTCTACGAGTCGAAATAGAACGAGACATACGGGGTTCGTGCCACCGCCCATAGAGTTTGCAATCAATGTCTCACGAAATCGTTCAGCGGATAAAAGACAGATGCTTTAAAGTTGAGATGGGAGATATACCCCATTATATACAAAACAAACTAACGTAGTTTCATTAAAATTTTGTTAAACACATATTGTTTTCGGTCAATGTCTCACGAGAGTTTTCAATCAATGACTCAGCGGCTCTGTCTCTGTGGATATTGAAATGATTCCATGGGCTGGGAAGATAAATGCGTTGTACAAGTTTTTAGTTGAGGTAAAAATGTTCTATTATATATAAGCATTGAGGCAATTGACATTGTGCTGGGTGTCAGAAAATTTGTCTGCAAATGCCTGTTATGAGTTTGGCTGGTGAAGCTGTCAGACGCCATGGAAGGAAAGCATATGGTGCCGCTTGTGAAGGCGAATGCACGAGGACAGGGCTTCTCAAATGCCTTGCCGAACGCCGGAGAATTCGGCAAATGAACATCGTAATGCACGAGGACAGGCCTTTTCAAATGCCTTGCTGAACGCCGGAGAACGGGGCAAATGACCATTGCAGGCAGTGACCCCACTCCCTTTCTTTTCTCTTGCAGTTCTTTCGGACACACCACATTCGCGTCGGCTGGGCAAGCCATGGATTCGCAAATAAAATAGTTATAAATTTCAAATTTCGTATTTCCTATGCCCAAAGAAATCGGACGCCGGCGCTTTAAAAATTAGGGTTATTCTTGGCACCAACAAAATGGACGGTGGGGCTTTAGAATATGACATGTTTTTTGCGTTATTGGGCTTTAGAATATGGCATGTTTTTTGCGTTATGGGCTGCTAAAAAGTCTTTAGAAGATAGTGACAAATAAGGTTTATGAAGACACGTATTAAAAGTATTGACAAATAAGATTTATGAAGAAACATATTATAATACACGTATTCTAGAATAAATACACATTTACACGACCAAATCCAGCCATCCAAATACTCTATTCAATGTCCCAGACGGCTATGCAAAGGTGGTTAAGAACAAGGCTTGGAACGTGTGGAGGACTTACAGCAGGCTTCTCATGCAATTGTTGCAAGAGACATAAAACATGCTTCCATTTGTGGAGTTGCATTGTCGTGGGGCCGGGAGGAATTGTGCGAATAATGGGAGAGTCCAACACCTCTGTTTCTGCGAATATCGAAATGATTCCATGGGCTGGGGAGGTAAATGCGTTGTACAGGTTTTTCATTGACCTAAAAATGTTCTGCTAATCGGATCTCAGCGTGCATTTGCGTTTATTTTCGGCTGTGTAAAGATTGTATATACGCATTGAGCCAATTCACATTGTGCTGGGTGTCAAAAATATTTTGCGCAAATGCCTTTTATGAGTTTCGCCGGTAAGGGTGTGAAAGGACGTGCAAGCAGAGCATATGGTGCCGCTTGTGAAGGAGAATGCACTAGGTCGGGCTTTCTCAAAAGCCTTGCTGAACGCCGGAGAACTCGGGAAATGACCATCATAAACGCACGAGGACGGGCCTTCTCAAACGCCTTGGTGAACGCGGGAGAACGGGGCAAATGACCATTATAATGACCGTTGCAGGCAGTGACCCCACTCGCTTTCTTTTCTCTTGCAGTTCTTTCGGACACACCGCATGGATTCGCAAATGAATTATTATAAATTCAAATTTCGTATTTCCTATGCCCAAAGAAAGTGGACGCTGGCGCTTTAAAAATTGGCATGTATTTGGGTTATCCTTGGCACCAAGAAAATGGACGGTGGGGCTTTCAAATTTCACATGTTTTTGGGTTATTGTTGGCAGCTAAAAAGTCTTCAGAAGGTATTGACAAATAAGGTTTATGAAGAGACATTAAGGTGAGTAGTTGTTGTTTATGTTTTTGGTGTTGGAAGGTTGTAATTTTTTTGGGATTTGTATTGAAAGATGGGAGTCTAATTTTGGAAAGCTTTGAGTACATTTTTTATATTATTTTAATATAAAGGATTTTTTTCATC
Source organism: Picea engelmannii (assembly GCA_009831015.1). Taxonomy (NCBI): domain Eukaryota; kingdom Viridiplantae; phylum Streptophyta; class Pinopsida; order Pinales; family Pinaceae; genus Picea; species Picea engelmannii. The sequence continues at coordinate 99,929 of ML793710.1, forward strand.
CTAAAAAAATTTAAAAAATGCTCAGAATATTCTTCATTGTCACTATAAAAATTAAAAGTTATGATTTCAACCATTAACTTACTTTCATAACAAAACATGGTCGTTCATCATTAAAAATGGTAATTAACATGATTAGCATAATAATAGTTGATATGGTTATCAATGCCCACTTTATTTACTGCTCTAGGGGTTTTTCAGTGTGTGTGGCATGTGTTTAGGTTTTTTATGCACTTTTTTTTATTGTTCGTGGGGTTGTGGGGTGCATGGTAGGTGTTATTATCACTGTTATTATCAGTGTTATTTTTTATCAGTGTTATTATCATAGGATTTCATCAGAGGTTCAGAGTAAGAGTACAATGGGACACCTGGCTAGACAAATCCACACACAATACTTGTTTTGTAAAGATATTTCATTCAGGTATGTCAATAATTGTTGTACTTCCAGATAATTAACAAGATTTAGTTAAGAAGATGAATGGTAATAATTTGCTTGCCATGGGATATGATCAAAGGGATAAATGAGATCATCACTTCGGAACATACTCACATTGCTTACATCGAAAATCTCATGGTGCGAATGGAAGTTGAATGGCAGTTTTTTAATGGAGTGGCTTTTGAAAATTATGGAAACTTTTGAAAGTAATTGGCTTCTGAATGGTATTACTTTCGAAATGTCGTGGCTTCTGAAAATAATGACACCTTCTCAATGTGGGGTTTCTGAAAATTGTGGTGGCTTCTGAATGGTGAGAATAGAAGTTGAACGATGGCTTCTGAAAATCTCATGGTGAGAATGGAAGTCAAATGACTGATTTTGAAAATAATTAATGTATCATTAAAATGATTAAAACCATCTAAGATTATGTTAGGGTTAGGATTTGTAGAAAGTATGAGCAAATTAAATACTAAAACATCTAATATTATGTTAGGGTTAGGGTTTGTATAAGTATGAGAAAATTAAATACAATGCCAAATTAGATGGCATGATTTTAGACGTCATGTTTAATGTAAAATGTACATTATATTTGACCTAAATTGCTCTTTCCTTTTGTTTTCATCATCGATGTTAATCAGACACAAATTATGTGTTGTGCTACCAGAATACTTATATTGTATAATGAATACACATTTACATAACCAAATACACCCATCCAAAGACTATTCAATGTAGCAGACAACGATGAAAATTTGTTTAAGAACAAGGCTTGGGACATGTGGAGGACTCCTTCTCATGCAATCGTTGCAAGAGACACAAAACATGCTTGCATTGATGTGGGGTAGGGAGGAATTTTTCGAGTAATGGGAGAGTCTAGTGGCTCTGTTTCCATGGATATCGAAATGATTCCACTGGATGGGAAGATAAATGGGTTGTACAGGTTTTTCGTTGAGGAAAAAGTGTTCTACTAATCAGATCTCAACATGCATTCACCTTCATATTTGTCTCTGTAGAGATTATATATAAGCATTGAGGAAATTTGTGAGACATTGTACTGGTGTCAGAAATTTTTTCTACAAATGTATTTCATGAGTTTCACTGGTGAAGGTGTGAAAGTTCGTGGAAGGAGAGCATATGGTGCCTCTTGTGAAGGAAAATGCACAAGGATGGGCTTTCTCAAAGCCTTTTCGAACTTTGGAGAATGAAGAAAATGATTGTTGCACGTAGTTACTCCAATCCATTTCTTCTTCTCTTGTAGTTCTTTCAGACACACCACATTTGTGTAGGTTACGAAAGCCACGAATTTGCAAGGGTGGTGGCTACTGATATTTTTTTTGGTATAATAGTCGGGAACGAACGACATTGGACGATTGTGACCCTTCTTCATTGTAAACAAAAATGTGCTCGACTTTGTTATCCCTCCAAGAAATTTGAACTCATTACCTCGCGATATGACCAGGGCAGACATGAGTGTCAAATATTAATATAAAGAAATAGGGGGAAGATATGGAAATGAAAGTGCTAAGGAGAGAGCCTATGAGCACCAAGTAGTAGCTAATTTTGACCTAGTCAAGATGGGGGGGGGGAAGTCTCCATTGTTTCTTAGGTGAGGAAAGGAATCCTCATTGTGGCTTTGGGGTTTGGGAGGTCTCCATCCACTGCTTACAAAATTTTGATCAATTAGTGAATATTGTATTAGTTAGACTTGTAAGAAGTTTCTATTATCACTAAATAGGCCTTCTAGTCCTTCTTCTAAATGGTAGATATATTTGGAATTTTAAAATGGAATTTTGCAATTCTTGACACGCACAACATTTTCATCTAAATAGGTTCATGCCAGGAGTTAGTTTCAATAAAATTTACTAAATTATTTCTCTTTGTGATGTTTCATACATACCTTTTGAGTTTGATGGAGTTAGGAATCCAATCGAGTACATAAACTATTAGGATTATGTAGTGAATCATTGTGGATGATTAAGGGTGGATGGAAATAGTTATAAAATGATCTAGTAGAGAAGAATCTAATGAAAATGTCCTCCCATTTGAAAATACGTATTGAATCAAAGCAAGTTGAGTGGGGTGGATGGAAATGGGCATGAAAGGATCTAGTTGAGAATCATGTTATGAAT
>ML793710.1:131730-175144 GCA_009831015.1 Picea engelmannii
TATAAATATTTATTTTAAGAGAAAAATAATCCATTAAATTTTATTTTAAAAACTAATAATTAATTTTATATTAAAAAAAATTATATATAAATTAAAAATCATAAAAAATTAATTAAACTTTTTATTAATTAAATGTTTTAGTTATAAAATATTATTTTTTTTAATTTTGATTTTTTTCAAAAAATCACATTTTTTTTAATAAAAATAAAAGCATACATCCATAAGTATGTCCCCTATAAACATAAAAGCTTCCATTCTACAAAAATATCACATATCTAAAGAGTGTCTTCATCTAAAAAGTTTAATTTTTTTTCAATAATTATCTCTATATAGGGTGATAATAATAAAAAATATATAAAAGATTGAAGGGATAATAATAAAAAAAATATACCCCAGATGGGGTGTCACATGGGCCACACACGTCATTGGACGGGGCGATTACAAGGGCAATTAAAGCCCTTCGTCGCCACCCTCCCTCCCTGTCCAGTGGCAATGGTTTTCATGCATAAGAGACAAGCCTTAGTGCATCGAGCCTTAATGGAAGCCCGAGCTTAGCTCTTCGGCTTCAGTACAATTTTGGAGATTTCCATTACACCTGCACTAATGGCTACCAGAGCCATCAATTCTTCTGCCCTCATGGTATTTTCACTTTGCGAGAGTTTTTCTATGGGGAACTTGGGCCCAAAGCCCAAAATCATTTTGTTAATTGTGCTTCGAGATTCAACCTTCTCAATCGAGTTTTCTACTTGCTTGGTGCCCTACGCAGCCATGCCACGAGAATGAGGCAAGCCTCGACGAGGGTCAGCCTACTATAGCAGGTTTGGATGGCACAACCGCTCAGGGCCTGCCTCACAAGTTCTCATACCAGGCGGAGACAATCCGGGATCTTCGGGGCAAAACTGGTTTGCGAAGGCTCCTTCAGAGCCTTGGCCTCACCATGGCCCAAGACTTACCTCTCAAGTTCTAGTTCTAGACGAGGACCATATGGGTTTCTCTAGGAAAAATTGGTTCACGTAGGTTCATCAGGAGCCACGTCCTCCCAACACTGAGAGTCTCCAAGGCAGATGCCCGGTGGAAGAAGAATTTATGCCCAATTGGGAGAAATTATTGCCTTTCCTACCTTCAACCGCCCTGGAGAAACAACCTGCCACCTACACCACCAGTCCATTTCAGGAGTCAATTGCAATGGGATGCATAGTGGAAGAAGAAGCCTTACCTCTGGAAGACCACTCATGGCACAATTTCGCTAACTCCATGGAAGAAGACCCCGTCACGGACTCAGTTGTTGCCTTTGACTCCTTCGTTGCCACTTTGGAGGATAACTAGGCTCAAGAGGACCATATTCACCCAGCTCCATAATCCTACAAACTCACGGAAGACCACCTGGCTTTAATCTTTGAGATGAGAAGGGACCTGGCCGAGTAGTATCACCGTCGGAGTTTCTTCAGCAAACATCTAGACACCCTGTATGATTCCCTGTCAAGCAATCCTGAGAAGAGTCATTGCCCAATGTGTTGTCATCCCTTCACCTTCAGACTCCATCAAGATGGATGCCCAGGCTTGCCACATGCATAGCATTCTCACAGGTTTTTTTCTTTGGTTTAATGGATAAATTTTTACAAATATTTCCTACGCTAGTCTCTGGTTCAAGTTCGATAGGCTCAAGTATGATAGGCGATCAGGGCACTCAATCCACCTCCTATTCTGGTTTCCACGAGAGTGGAAAAACAAGTGGCAAGTCCCCTTGTTTGTATGTCGACGGTTATCGGTTTTTCTTTAAGCTTTGGAACTGTGAACAGTTGTCACGTCCATGCGTTATGATTTCCACTACGGTGGCATAAGAGCTAGCTTGCTATCATGTATATTTGGACATGTAAGATTTCAGCTATGACAAGGTAATTTATATTTTTATTTACAAAGAAAAATAATATAAAAATTCAAATATTTTTTTTAATAATACTTTTTATTATAAATTCATAAAATAATAAAAATCTATTTTTAAGGTCATTGTCAAGCCAGACACCAACAAATTGGTAAAATACCCCCTCTTTCACTCACCTTCACCTCTGGATTTGAACTTGTGACCTCTTAAAAGGAAATACATGTTCTTAACCATTAGACCCACTCAAATTGTATAAATCAAATAATAAAACTAAATTATCTAAATTAATATAATAATAATAATAATAATAATAAATCAAATATTATCTATAACCTAAAACAAGAAAATTGGAAAGCCTTTCCACTTTTCAACATATTTCGTTATGTTATGAGTCGATCGACTTTATTATCGAGCCAATATTTATTTTCGATAAGAGAATCCCTCTAGTTTTTAATCGTCTAAAACCATGAAGATAAGAAAACGTTTTCACTTGCTCCATAATTGGTTGTAGGAGTAGGTTTTTCGTCTTGCATTTTTCTATTTTCCAATTTATGATCACCATGACTTTGTAAAGAGATTATTTAGTTTTCAATAAGAGTTTCAAAGTCAATAATTTAACATAATTATTTGAATTTTGAATGATAATTTAGATTAAATTTGAATTTTATAAAGTGAATTTTATTTCAAAATATAACTAGCTTATATCACAATTTTTTTTAATAAAAGTTTCAAAGTTAATAATTCAACATAATTATTTGAAACATGTTCTTGAGGTGTAGGATATTTGGTAACAGAGTGTGTTGTTAAGGCACTTTGTAATGTTAAAGTCATCGATTTGAAACCTGTGGGGACAAAAAATCCATCCATGTTAAGGCTTGGTGTGGCTCAGTCCGGATGTGATCCCTGGGTGATTTTGATGGCTTAAATACCCCTGAGTCGTGGTTTCTCAAACCAGAGGCTAGTCCCACAAATTACAGACAAAATAACAAACAAAAAAAACACATAATTATTTGAAACATCATTCAGATTAAATTTAAATTTTAAATTTTAAATTTTAAAAAACAAATTTCATTCAAAAACATAACTTTACCTGCATCACATTTTGATTGTTAAGTTTGGCTTTCTCTATATAAAAAAAAAATAAATTACTCCAAAGATAACTCTTATCAATTGGTACATGAATCAAACTCCTGATCCTTTGTGATTTTGTAGGAATTTTAATAAGGTTAACCAATTTAAAACTTTATTCTCAGGTTAGTATTTTAATAATTCATTGATAGTTGGACCACACCAAGTGTCCTTAAGTGTGTCGATTTTTCCATTTCCTCCTAAGCATGGATAGATTAAATATAAGAGATTAGAAGATGGTTAATTAATTCTTTTTTATTTTTGCAAAAGGATATCACCAAGTACTTGAATATGACCTCTTCCAAATTACCTCTTAGATGAGTGCTTTATTCCTCAGAGACAACCACATAAAATTTTGGATTTCAAAATGACATATAATTTTTATAGGATTCTCCACCACCACTTCTTTTATCCGTGTGGGTTTTTCAATAAAAGATACTAAGTATCCCAACTTCCCCATGCAATGGAATCTTTGAATACACCATTGTATCTTCATCTTGCTTCAATATTATGTGAAAAATTTATAAATAATCTTTATATTCACCTCACATTATAACATCTTCCTCTATTAGGCCTAACCCCCATTCTTGTTCCCATATAGAAGTGGCTTCTAGGTATATTGCTTGGATTAAACATAATATCCCTTAATCATGATAAGTCCTTATTAAGAACCTATAAAATCTACAAACCTCTCCAATGCCTATCCATGGGTCAGATCCTAACCTAAGTTTAGTTTCATTATCAATTTTCCACATTAACCTACACCCAACTATAGGAAATTCCATAACCAATGCATTCTAGAAAATTGACACATTGTGAATGGACTTATTTTATTTCCTTTCCCATTCTTTCACTAAAGTGGATTTCTATATTTATGGATATATTGGCTCCACATCCCTTCTTTATTTAGAATCCTCCACTTGCTTCTAGCTACTAGCACCTTCCCAAATTGGTGGATATTTTTTAAACCTCATCCATCACGATATTTTGGTGTTGCAAACACCTACTATTTGGCCAATGGGATTTCATATTTCTTATATTTTATATTCCAAAGTAAATTAATTCATTCATTTATGATAATTTCTAATACCTCTCTTGGAATGAACACCATAAAATGTAAATAACTAGGAATCACCTCTAAAAGTGACTTCACCAAAGTCAATCTACCCAGCCACATGTTGCATTATATCTTAGTTCTCTTCAAGTCTATATTATTTATCATTGACTTCCAATCTTGTATCATGTAATCATTAGGCTTCATAGAAAAACCCAAATATTTGAATCCTCCTTGAAAATAATCTCTTTGGTAAGGAAAAACCTCCATGATCTCTCTCATTTGATCTTACTCTATTTTTTTTTTTAATACAATAGAATATTTTTGTACGTTAATCTCCATTATGAGAGTTGTCCAATACAAATAAAGAATTTCTTTTATTTTGGACACATCAATTCTAGAGGTATCACAAAAGAGAAGCATATTATTAACAAACAAAATATGATCTAAATAGAAACAATTTCCTATATTTACCCCATTCAACAAAAACATTCCATTTGTCTCCATTGTTGATCTGCTTACAACTTTTTCTATGATTAAAAAGAGTGATGGGTATAATATATAGCCTTGTCGTATACCTCTTGATGGTTTAAACAAACCCAAAGTTTAGCCATTAAATCCGCAAATGAAACAAATGTTAAACATCCTATTATCCAATTGACCATTTGCACGTAGAATCCAATATGTATCAATATTATCCTTACATATAACCAACTTATCTTATTGTATTCCTTTGATAAGTCTAGTTTTATCCTGGTTCCATTTGAATTTTGGGTTTTTTTAAGAGTGAAAACCCTCTTGAGCCACGCGAGTTGTGTCATGGATTATCCTCCCATCTCGAAAACTAGATTGTTCTTTGGATATTTGGACAAAGAAAGACTTTTCACCCTGACCACTATGACTTTAGTAATCATCTAATACATAACATTACAAAATGAAATAGGTTTGAATTCTTCAATGGCTATTCGATTATCTTTCTTTGGGATTAAGTGTAAGAAAAAGATATTAAATGAGCCTAGGATCTTCCTTCACTTAATAGAATCCTCCACCACTCTTACTAACTCATGATCTATAAGATCATAAAATATTGCTAAAAATTATATCGTCTAGTCATCAAGGAATAGGTTATTATCCCTTTGGATTGAGGCCAAGATTACTTTCAGTTCCTTAGTTAGTAACTCGTTATATTTTCTGCCATAAAAATAGGAAAAGAAGAGGTAATATTCACTACCTTGTTTATATTTACTCTTTCTCTATCCTTATTTAATCCAATTAAATATGGCACACCCAACTGGACTATATCCTTCAAGGATATTGCATTATCTCCATGTTTACTACTTCAGTTATATATACTCTTTCATGTTTCTTATGGGTGCTCACATAAAGATGGTGGTCGAAAAAGTAGTAATGGAGTGCCTAGGGACAAGCTCACACATGAACACATTTGTGTTCTTAAAAACATGCACACATTCCTAAGATTCTAGCTATGGCATTCCCTGAACCATCATTGAGGCTTCTAAATTAATGCTCAGTAGGAATTCTTAAGAAAGCGTGCACATTATTAAGAACATGTGCACTTTCCTAAGAATGTGTGTGCACTCTAGGAATGCATGTGAATTCATATTAGGGAATTTTTTTAATGTCACGGCCAGTCCATTTCACAGATAGATTATGTTATGCATTTTAAGCATTATTGAGAAAATTAAGGAGTGGAAATTGAGGAGATATTGACAAAAAGCTATCATTCTCTACTCATATGGTCATCAATTGGTTCCAAGTAATATTTTGATTGTTTTTTTATTTTATAATTTTTTTAAATGATATAGAATAAATAAAAAAATAATTTCCCCTTATTAAATTGTAGCATACTTAACTAACATGGATCCTAGAGAAAACACAAACCCAACATCACCACATGAAGACACACCAAACCTCAACCTAGAAATAGAAAACATAAACATTGAAATTGAAATTGATGCAAGTCTGAGGTCTCTAAGAACCCATATACAAGACTTAAATAAATAATAGAAATACCTTGTGGATATCACTAGCCACATCCCTAGACACCATTATTCTTCTATTGAAAATTCCTAAGGCCAATTAACACACATTTTTATTACAGGGCCAGAATGTATGAATATTTTAGGACGAGCCTAGATAAAAACCAAGTTAGAGACCTCAACATTTAAAAACAATGCCCAATCACAATGTTTATTAACTCAAGAACTAGATTACAAACACTAGTCACAAAGAGACACATTTGTATGGATCGGTGCACCTACAAATGATTTTTCGAAAATTGGATGGATTGGTGGTTTATGGTATTTGACAAAACTCACTACAATAATAGGGAGGTGCCTATGTATTTATGTAACACCCCCTTTCACTCAGGGTCAAGCAGGTGCTACTTCGCGGAATAACAATCTCATACTTAATTCTATATATAAGACATGCATTTAAGCAAATGAAACATATTTAAACTCAGAGTAACCATAAGAATTACTGCTATTATAAATAATCAATGGGTTTAACATTAACTCGTATGCAAAACATAAAACATGATAAATATAAATACACAGACATTCAAAAAAGTAATTAAAACATCATCTAGTACTTATCTTTGAAATAGTGGTAATTCCACCAACCAGGTGCAGGCCTTCCATGAACCTCCCAGCCTTAGACCACACTACTCATCAAGCTCAGCAGTGGGTCACCCCCAAGTTGGGACTAAGCTCCACCCCCAAGGCAAGGAATCCCAGTATAGGCTGAGGTTATAAGGAAAACACATAGTCACAAGGAAGGAATTATCTCCCAATAACCACTCATACTCACTGCCCACAAACTCTCCTTCCCCACATGCTTGTTCCACCCCAGGAGTATACACCTTCTCTATCACCTAGATAGTCCTTCAGCTGCTAACCTCCCTTGCCTTGGGTTTCAGCAACAGACCGGACCAGAAGTCTCCGAGCTCTGTGGCAGCTAGAGGGTTCCTTCCAGGAGTTCTCTCCTTCCTCTGCGCACTCTCTCACCTGGGGAGAGTCACTCACAAGCCAAGAAACTTGTTCTTCCAACTTCAATCACCTCTCTCACCTAGAGAGAGTGTTGTACAAACTGGCCAACAAGCCACACGCAGTCCAGCACTGCGTGGCCACAACAACCAATGGGAAAAATAGACACGGGCTTTCCAAACAGGCTCAGTAATGACAGGATGGTCTCACGGTTACGACTTTGGGACAGAGACTCCACACACAGGCTCGATCTTCTCAGACAGAGGATGCATCGGCTTTCCCAGAAATCAACACAGGCTATCCCCGAAATCAACACATAGACTTCGCCCCTGGTTTCAGAATGGCACGAGGTCTCCTGCAGGGGTCGGACGAGACGTATAGTTCAGAATATGCACGGGGACTCTTCCAGAGGTCGGACAGGTTCACGCCCAGGCAGCCGAGGATCGAATGGTGGAGGAACCCCCCAATACAACTGACTTCTCATATTTTAACTGCATGTGCCCAGGTCGACACCTGTCTCCCTGGGGCTGCATGTTTCCCATTTTGCACATGTTCCCCTTCTAGGAAATTAGGATAAAACAAATACAAATATTTCCCATGGATTTTTGGAATAATATTAAAATATTATTCCCAAGGGATTAAGCCCTTAGGCTTAGCCCCTAGGCTCCACACTTAGCCCCCTTTTCCCACCTTCCATCCCCTAATCCCTTGCCCACTCTGTGGAAGCTTAGTCCCCCATCACTCATTCATCGTGGTTAGTTTTCACGCGACAGTGTTTATATTTTTATTAATAATGTGCATAGATACATGTACAAAATCTGGCTCTTGGCCTTCAACACTTAGGCTCTCTCGCCTAACAATCACATAAGCCCACCAGCTTATAGAAACTTGGCTCACCATCCTATAAAACATTTTTACAACTCATTTCGTAAACAATATTTACAACTGGGCTCGGCCTTGGGGACATTAAAATCCCCCTCCCCTTATTTCTACACTGTCCTCAGTGCAACTTTACACAGCATCTGCAAGATTTTCAAAATTTTCAAAAAGATGCAGGTACTCTGCCCGCATAACATCTTCATGCTCCCATGTTGCATCCTCAGGACCGTACCAGGTCCACTGGACCTTTACAAGCCCTATAGCTCGATTTCGGAGCTTTTTGTTTTTCCTGTCCAACATGCGCACAGGATGCACTTGCAGGACACCTTCTGGTTCCACCTGAACCACATTCTAGTCAATAACATGATTAGCATTAGGTATATATTTCTTAAGCAATGAAACATGAAACACATTATGTATAGTCATAGATACAGGTAATGCAAGGATGTATGCAACTGGCCCAATCCTTTCCAGGATTTCAAATGGCCCACAAAATCTTGCTGCCAACTTGGCACAACTTCCCAGCTTCAGGGAACTCCTGTAGTTTTCACTTTCAGGAAAACATGATCACCCACTTTGAATGCTCAGTGGGTTATGTTCTTATCAGCATAACTTTTCTGCCTGTCCTGGGCAGTTTTCAAACTCTGCTTAGTTTTTATCATTTGGTCCTCCATCTCCTTGAGCAACTCTGACCCAACTACTACTCTGTCAGCTGAATTATCTCAGCTCACTGGAGTGTTTCACTTTCTTTCATAAAGTTCTTCAAATGGGCTCATCTTCAACGATGCATGATACCCATTATTGTAGGCGAATTCCACCAAATGCAAGTAGTCTTCCCATCTTGATGGTTTGTCCATCACATACATTCTCAGCATGTCTTCTATTACTCTGTTCACCCTCTCTATCTATCCATCAAACTCGGGATGATATGCTGTACTAAAATTCAGATTCATTCTGAATCCTTTGAACAGTCCTTTCCAGAAATTCGAGGTGAATTTTGGGTCCCTATCAGACACAATCATTTTAGGAATTCCATGAAAGTGTGCCACTTCTTTTAAGAATATATCAGCAACATCTACTGCCTTTTGAGTGGTTTTTAGTGGAATAAAATGGGCAGCTTTTGTAAGCTTGTCCACCACAACCATGATCGAATCATGTTGCTTGCTTGTTCTGGGCAATCCTGTAATAAAATCCATGGTCACCACTTCCCACTTCCACTCAGGAATGGGTAAAGGTTGCAACAACCCTGTTGGGTGCCTATGCTCAGCCTTAACCTTCTGGCACTCCATACATCGGGCGATGTATTCAGTGATCTCTCTCTTCATACTCGGCCAAAAGTAATGTCTTTTGACTACTGCCACAGTCTTCTGATATCCAGGGTGTCCAGCATACGTCACGTTATGCATTTATTTTAGAATCACAAGTTTCAATTCCTAGACATTGGGTATATACACTCTATTTTTATACAGGAGTATTCCATCAGCTCCCAAGATGTAATTTCCCTCTTTCTGTAGTCTCTCGCTCTGTTGTAGCTTTGCTACCAAGTCTTTCTACTGCAAATCTACATTTTCATCTTCCAAAATTCTATCTTTAATATCAGTTCTATACATGCTAATGGTTGTAGCATGTAATTCATGCACCTTTCTGTTGAGTGCATCAGCCACCTTGTTTTCCTTCCCTTTGATATGCTTGATATCAAAATAGTATTCACACAAAAATTCTAGCCACCTGCTTTGTCTAGCATTTAAGGTTGGCTAATCAAACAAATATTTCAAACCATTATGATCTGTTCTCAATTCGAATCTCCTTCCCATGAGGTAATGTCTCCATTTCCTCAGAGCATGGACGATTGCTGCCAGCTCCAAATCGTGAGTGGCATAATTCTTTTCATGCTCTTTCAGCTTCCTGGACTCATAACAGATTACAAATCCATTATGGCTAAGAAATCCTCCCAACCCTTCCTTACACGCATCTGTGCACACCACGAAATCCATATTTGGATCTGCAATCCTCAAGACTGGAGCATTGGTTAACAGTTGCTTCAATCACTCGAAACTGCTCTCACACTCTTCAGTCCACTGAAACTTTTTCTCCTTCCTTTGCAAGGAAGTGATAGGGTGAGCTAACTTTGGGAACCCTGCTATAAATCTTCTGTAATAGCCCTCTAGACCCATAAAGTATCTAACTTCCACCACATTCCTTGGCACTAACAATTCTTAGATGGCCTCAACCTTCTCAGGATCCACAACGATCCCTTCTTCTGAAATAATGTGCCCCAAGTAATGGATCTGCCTTTGGTAAAATGAGCATTTTCTCAATTTGGCATACAGTTGGTGTCCTCTCAACACTTGTAGCACCAGTCTTAGGTGTTGTTCATGCTCTTCCTCTAACTTGGAATACACCAAGATGTCATCTAGGAAGACTATGACAAACTTGTCTAAATAGTCCCTAAATACACCATTCATCAAGCACATAAAAATAGTGTGTTTGATAGTACAAACGACACCACTGTGAACTCATAATGATCGTACCTTGTTCTAAAGGTAGTATTGATGATGTCCTCATCCTTTATTCTTACTTGGTGATATCCTGATCTAAGATCTATCTTCGAAAATATTTTCGCACCCTTCAACTGATCGAAAAGATCATCGATCCTCGACAGAGGATACTTGTTCTTGACAGTTACCTTGTTCAACTGCCGGAAATCAATGCATAGCCTCAACATCCCATCCTTCTTATTCATGAAAAGGATCGGGGCACCCCAAGGTGACACGCTGGGGTGAATGTACCCCTTCTTTATAATCTCTTCAAGCTGCAATTGCAACTCTTTCAGCTCTGGTGTACTCATTCTATATGGAGCTTTCGACACTGGAGCTGCTCCAAGCATCAAATTTATAGAAAAATCGATGTCTCTCTTCGTAGGTAGTCCAAGTACCTCCTTAAATACGTCCTTGAACTCTGTGAGTACCTCATGGTCTCCAATCTTTGAGACCTCATCTCTGGATGCTTCCTCCACATGGGCTACAAATAATTGATAGCCTTTCCTGTAACACTTCTTCAGCTACATGGCTGAGATTTCTCTAACAGCCATAGCTCTGGGGATTCCTTGGACTATTTTCTGATTTCCCTCCTCATCCAGGCATGTAAACCTCTTGTTACGACAGTCTAGAATGGCATGGTGTTGGTCCAACCAGTCCATCCAATTAAGCAGTCGTAAGAACCTAAAGGCAGAATATTCAATTTCGCCTTTGTGCTCAATCCATTCATGTCTACAGAATAGGACTTAATCAACTAAGTGACCTTCCTATTGGTTCATGTAGCCAACTGCACTAACAAAGACTTTTCATGTTTTCTTCTTGATAAATTCAAACTTTCCACCACCCTAGGATCTACATAACTATGGCTAGCCCGTGAATCGATTAAAATACTAAATGGTCAGTTGTTAATCATATCTTCCACTTCAATCATGTGTGATTGAAATTCTTATTTCTTGTTGTCCAGGGCTGCATAGATCCTTGGCATTATGTTGCCCATATCCTCCATTGTTTCAGCTTGCTGAACATTGTGGACGGTTCTCGCTTTATCTTTTCTGTGGGGGCAGTCTCGGTACCTATGGTTTCCTTTACAGCCCCAACACTCTATAGGTGGTGGTCTAGGCATTTATTCATCCACTTTAGCCTTCTTGGGATCCCTAAAGGATGGTTTTCCCTGAGGACTATTTCTGAAAAAGGGAGGCTTGTTTCCCTTTAGCCTCTGCTCTTTCCTAAACTTCTTCTGATCATCCCAAGCCTTCTGAAAAGTAGGCCTTTCTCTTTGTTGTTCATACAAGCATTTTTCCCTTCTTATTGTTTCTTCCATAGTCTTGGGATCATCATACTGAATCTTGTCACCAATGGCAGGTGGTAGTCCACTCAGATACCTCTGAATCTTGACAGCCTCATCTTTGATGAATGGAACATACTTCAGTAGTTCCAAGAAACTTCATTCATATTCATCAATGGTCATGCTTCCTATCTTGAGTTCAAAGAACTCCTTCATCTTTTTGCCATAGTATCTTTTAGTCAGGTATTTCTTCTTGAAATAGCTCTTGAACTCCTTCCAAGTGATATCTTTCTCACTAATGTGTTGCACCTACACAAACTAATCCCACCACATGGATGCTTTTCCTTTCAATTGATACATGGCAATTCTTCCTTCTGCATGAGAGGAATACTTCTACAGTTGGAAATATTTCCTCATTCCAAGCAACCATGTTTCGACATCTTCCTCCTTCTTATGTTCTCCATCAAATGTAGGAGGTTTAATCTTGTTCATCTCCCCTTTCAACTCACCCCTTCCAGATCTTTGGTGTTTTTTGGTAGGGGACGGGCTTGAACTACTGTGCGCCTCTCTGGTGGAATGCTTTTGGGAGTGATGATGATGTCTGCTACCACTCCTCAATCTTCTTCTCCTCTCAGGGGTTCTGAGACTTCTTGATCTTCTTTTCCTCTCAGTGGTTCTACGACTCTCTGTCTTACTTGAGCCACTCCCCTTCTCCAATTTCCTTTCTATTCAGTCCAGGATCTTCAACATATTTAAGTTGAATTCACCCTGTTGATCCCTGACCCTCATGAGATTTCGGCTATCAGCTCGACGATCCTAGGCATCTTTCTGCAATATTTCAATGAGTTTTCATCATATGTACTTCCTTATCCATCTCTTTTTCATGCCCATTAGAGTTTTATCCTTCAATTCCCAAGTTGACATCCCTTCCTACCCTTTCATTCTCTGTTTTGGAGGCAATATGCACCTCTTCCAATTCCATACTCGGCATCGGTTTTCAGCTGTCCTGACACTCTTTGAAATCTGCACACACAACGTGCAGTCAACTGGAGTTTGTCAGGCCTTATCCCTTAATAAAACTTCAACATTCATAAACCAACGTGAATAAGAAAAACGTTTCGAATACACTAAGTTTTCTGAGCTCTGTTTGGCTCTACAAATTTTGGGACTTCTGGTTTTGGGGTCTTGGTCCACGAGACTCTCATACTCACTTTCGGGTTTCAGGGTTTTGGTCCATAAGGATCCAATAGTTAAATCCTCGATGGTTCTTTTGTCTTCAAAAATTTCAGGACTTTGGGACTTTGAGGTTTCGACACTTTGGTTTTTGGGTCTTCGGTACCCGGGAGTTCACGAAGCAGTGACTCCAAGTCTCTTGTCGCTTCAATCCCCGACTTCTGAAATTTCTATCTCCTTACCCTCCGGGCCCATAGTACAATTTTCACCCTTAACCACAGTGGCGCGTGGCACATTCAGGAGGGTCCACGTCACCCTCGGTGACATCATCGTGTCCCACCACTCTCTCTTTTCTTATCGACCCACTGGCACGTGGTACACACCCATGTGTCCACATCCATTCCAAGTGAAATCCAATGGTTAGACTTCTCTCAGATCTATGGCACAGATCCTTTCGACGTTTCGAGGGACCCACACAAAGTCGCCCATTCTGAACCCCCCCCCCNGGTAGAAAGACAAAGGGGTCCGGAATCCAATCTTGTCCATAGATCGGAGTGCCCCAATCTAAGTTGTCGAAACTTGCGTGCTCAATTTTGAACCCCCCTCCCCCTTGTTAAAGGTAGAACGACGATAGGGGTCCGGAATGGAACCCTGGTCATAGATCTGGGTGCGCAAATTTTGGCTGCCCAGATTTGCCTGCCACTTAACGAAATTATAGTCTATTAATCTACTTGATCCAACGGTCAATTTCCTCTCCTATGATCTATGATGTAGATCGTTTTGGGATTTCATGTACCGCGATTTCCACGTTCCTGTGCAACTCCAAAGGGTTTTAATCCCTGCACATGTTCTCCAGATATGACGTCGTGAGGGTTCTCCTTTCCTCCCGAACAGATCCTACGGCTCCAACACCTCATGTGTTGAACTCTCTCTCTCTCCCGGTGGCCATATACCACACCGGCTGCGGATTCTAAAACACCGCTAAACCTCCTAAGCTTTGTAACATGGTCAAGTGACTTCTTGACACTCAGGAACATTCAAAGGTCTGAAATTGGTCCTCCAGACACAATTTCTCTTCAAATCCTTGGTCCAAAGACCACTCAACTGGCCCATCTAGGCTCAGCGTCAAAACCTTGGCTCTGATACCAAACTGTAACGCCCCCTTTCACTCAGGGTCGGGTAGGTGCTACTTCACAGAATAACAATCTCATACTTAATTCTATATATAAGACATGCATTTAAGAAAATGAAACACATTTAAACTTAGAGTAACCATAAGAATTACTGCTATTATAAATAATCAATGGATTTAACATTAACTCGTATGCACAGCAAAATACATGATAAATATAAATACATAGACATGCAGAAAAGTAATTAAAACATCATCTAGTACTTATTTTTGAAATGATGGTAATTCCACCAACCAGGTGCAAGCCTTCCACAAACCTCCCAGCCTTAGACCACATTGCTCATCAAGCTCAGCAGTGGGTCACCCCCGAGCTGGGACTAAGCTCCACCCCCAAGGCAAGGAATCCTAGGCTACGCTGAGGTTAGAGGGAAAACACACAGTCACAAGGAAGGAATTCTCTCCCAGGAACCACTCATACTCACTGCCCACAGAATCTCCTTCCCCACATGCTTGTTCCACCCCAAGAGTATACACCTTCTCTGTCACCTAGATAGTCCTTCGGCTGCTAACCTCCCTTGCCTTGGGTTTCAACAATAGACAGGACCGAAAGTCTTTGAGCTCTGTGGCAGCTACAGAGTTCCTTCCAGGAGTTCTCTCCTTCCTCTGTGCACTCTCTCACCTGGGTAGAGTCACTCACAGGCCAAGCAACCTGTTCTTCCAACTTCAATCACCTCTCTCACCTGGAGAGAGTGTTTTACAAACTGGCCAACAAGCCACATCCAGTCCAGCACTACGTGGCCACAACAGCCAACGGGGAAAACAGACACGGGCTTTCCAAACAGGCTCAGCAATGACAGGATTATCTCATGGTTACGGCTTTGGAACAGAGACTCGACACACAGGATCGATCTACTCAGACAGAGGATGCATCGGCTTTCCCAGAAATCAACATAGGCTATCCCCGAAATCAACACACAGACTTCGCCCCCGGTTTCAGAATGGCATGAGGTCTCTTGCAGGGTTCGGATGGGACGTATGATTCAGAATATGCAAGAGAACTCTTCCAGAGGTTTTACAGGTTCACGCCCAGGCAGTCGAGGGTCGAATGGTGAAGGAACCCCCTAGTATGGCTGACTTATCGGGTTTTAACTACATGTGCCCAGGTCAACACCTATCTCCCTGGGGCTGCATGTTTCCGATTTTGCACATGTTCCCCTTCCAAGAGCTTAGAATAAAACAAATACAAATATTTCCCATGGCTTTTTGGAATAATATTAAAATATTATTCCCAAGGACTTAATCCCTTAGGCTTAGCCCCTAGGCTCCACACTTATCCCCCTTTTCCCACCTTCCAACCCCTAATCCCTTGCCCACTCTGTGGAATCTTAGTCCCCCATCACTCATTCATCGTGGTCGGTCTGCACGCGGTGGTGTTTATATTTTTATTAATCATGTGCATAGATACATGTACAAAATCAGGCTCTTGGCCTTCAACACTTTGGCTCTATGGCCTAACAATCACATAAGCCCGCCAGCTTATACAAACTTGGCTCACCAACCTATAAAACATTTTTACAATTCATTTCGTAAACAAGATTTACAACTGGGCTCGGCCTTGGGGACATTACAATTTCCTTAGAAAATTATGGGAAGAGTATGTTTTAGGTCACCATTTCAACTACTTTGACATTGGTGAATTATAACAGGTGGGTCATGGGTCCACATAGCATAGAGAAAATTTTAGGAGTGACCCATTTCTAGGTCTTCATCCTCCTAGGTAGAGGTTTAATCCCCTACCTAATATCATCCCATAGCAAAAAACATCATCTAAACCAAGACATCCATATCCACCTTAACCCATATCCCAATGTAGCACAACACATTCATAGCATTATCTCACCAGGAGTGACATTCATGTGATGTTGGGGGAGGGTTTGGTCCATTTGGCCCTACAATAGAGTCTATCCATGAGAGGGCACATGGATAGACTAGGAATTCCCATCCTAGTTCATGTATGTGTAAGCTACATGTAGACTTGTTATGGAACAATGGAGGCCACTTGAAATGAAAGTTTCATGGAGGAGGTTAGTATCTTGATCATCTCTATGTTTTTCATTGAATATATATATATATATTGTGTATGTTTTTTTTCTATATCTAATTATAGGATGTTTGCAGTTGCTACGCATAGATTGCTGACCCTTGACACCTGCCTATGCACTAGTGTTAGTTTCTTTCAATGATGCAGCAGTAGCAATGGTGTGCTCATTCATTTTACCACACACACAAGTATAGTGGAACAAGTGATTCATGAATTAAAATGACCCTTCCTAAAATATCTCTCATATGTTTTCAATCCATGTTCTAATTGCTTTCAATTTGAATATGCATGTGTTGAAGAATGAATGCTAACTTTATCATTTTTAACCAAGTATGCAGTTCCACTTTGTTGCAATATTTATATTGTGAGGCATAATTGTGGCCTTTGAATTTAATGTTGTGAGAGTTCCATGTGAGAATTGATTTGGAGGTTCAATCTCTAGATTTATCTATTACATGTTATTTTAAGTTTATGTGTAGGGACTGCCCAATTTTACTAATATAGACTTTTCCATAGGAATATGGCATTTTATAGAAACCTTCCAATTGCCTAATATCTAATACTTTATTCACTGAGTCTACCAATATTCTAATGGTGTTCATGGGAATGAAGGATTTCATGATGTTCCTACTTCTTAGTATTTTTCCAATTTGATTTGTGGTACATTTGATATATGGAAATGTGAGTTTTAGGATATCCACCTTCCCAATTAAGTGTCATATATTCATTTATTTGTAGAATTCCTTGTCTATTCCAATCATTGTAACCATTCATTCAAAATACTATTTGAAGTTTATCTAGTTCATATTTCAAGTATTTTTCATCTGAGATTCATGAGGCCCTTGTGGGAAGGGTGTGAATGATGCTTACTTTTTCAGATAGGTGGTGATGACAGTTTGCATGAAGGTATCTCTCTATGTATGAATTTCTCATGTAGACTTGATACTCAAGTCTCTGAGCACCCTTACTACTAAGATATACATCCAAAAATTGAATTTGGTTGTCAGTTACTATCTCAATGGTGAATTTAAGGTGCCATGAGAGGATATTGATGTGCTCAAACAAGCATTCAAGTTCCTCTCTAGAATGTCCTCATTTGGTGAATATATCATCCACATATCATTTGCATAATCCTAAGGTGAGTGGAAAGGATTTTAAATCCCTTGCTTCAAATTTCTTCATGTAGATGTTTGCAACTACTAGTAATAGTGAGGAGCCTATTTCTACACCATGAATTTTTTCATAAATGTTTCCCTTGTAGATGAAATATTTTGACTTAAGGTATATCTTTGATGTCTTCTATGACTTTAATGTCATGTTCTACTAATATCTTGGTGTAGAGAGACACAATGTCAAAGCTATTGATATTGTTTCCTTATTCTACCCATGGCTTTCTTCCTTTATGGACCCATTCTATAAAACACCTTAGCCATATGGATGCAGGATTAATTCCCTTGTTAAAAATCCTAACTACATCCCACACCCGTAAGCCGCATAAGCTTGTTCACACAAATGTGAGGAAATTTCTTGCAATCCTATTGTGGTCCCAGTCCTACCACACCCACATCTTGCATCTCTCTTTCATTGCATCCCACACCCACCTTTGTGTCTAATGCAGAAGGATCACACTCGATGTTTCCTCCCACACACATCCTTCTCCCCACATCCCACATTCCACATGGATATTCTAATCCCCGCACCTACATTCCACATAAGACATGATTTTTGGTTTTGAAATAATCATAGAATCCACCACACATCTCTCGCACAATTAAAACAATTGTTATTAATTATTGAGGATTAATTCTCGCACATTTCCCCTAGGCCTTTTATATTTAAATGAAAGTTACCATTTAATTAGCATCATTCACCAAAAGTATGAGGGGGGATTTTGAACATTAGATTGACCCCTAATTTATGATTACCAGGGCTCTTATTGGAAGGAAAATATGATTTATAAACATAATCCTCACATTTACCTAAGTTCATTGAAAGTGTAAAAGATTGCAAAAAAAGAAAAGGAAAGCCACTCAGTGGAGATACAATGAATTCATTGGCCCGAGAAATTAAGGAATTCTAATGGTCTATTGCATATAAGTGGAATTATGAACATTAACTAGAACATAAGATTATAAACAAAGTCTAGATATCAGGAATAGATAAAGTTGGGTGCATGGCCAATTTGTTCAATTTCACAAAACTCGTAGAATGGTGTGCTTGAAGATTTGATTCAAAGAAAAAACTTATAGAAATGAAGGAAAATCGAAGGAATCATATCCTTTTAACACCAAACATTTTTAGAAAGGTTTTGTGACTCCCAGCACCAAACAGGGTCCTCAAACGTTTTGAGGTAGACTCTTTCCTGGATGCTCAAGGTGGTGGCACAAATTTTCTCAAGAAGTTTTTGGTCCAACCTCTTGTCGAACCCTCTATCACCAGTAGGATTAATAAATACATGTTTTCTCAACTATATAGGGAACTCTCATGGATTTACGCATGTGTAGTTGGTCAAGACTCAACAACTTATGCTCCAAGGTATGTTTTATACATCCTTTGTTACTCAATATGAGTAGGGGTCATTTTCAATTGGGCCTAGATTATATCGAATGAGATTTCCCACCAATTTTCAAACTTTCTTTAGAATAAAATTTTATACATGACGTCTTACTTAGTTCTTTATTTAGCTTATTGTAAAACATTTTATGGCATGCCCCCAAGGGACAATGTCAATTTTAATGAGGATCATGCTCAATTTCAGTACCCTATGTTGTGGAAGCAGAAGGCATTGTTCCATTTTTATCAAATCCAATATTCTTTTGTTAGAGAGTGCATAATTATACTCACTAGGACTAAACCAACCAAGGTGATAGGGGTGGAAATCTCTTTTCTTGTAAGGAAGGGAGTATTTGTATTTGATGAGGAGTTGACATAAATAAGGCTCTTTGTATTTGAAGGGAAGGTCCTTCTTCTTCCCTAGTTTGTTTGTGATATATTTTTGGTTTATGAATTATGTAGATAATAATGGACATGGTCCTTGTTTTTTAATAAGAAGATGAGGCAGATATCCATTTTCATTCCTTTCAAAATTCTCGATATTTCAGTTAAAATTTCATCAAGCCTAGTTGAGATGGCAGGATTTTTCAAGTCTTTCAATATGAAAGAAGATGAATCCTACAAGGTATTTGACCCTTAAGGTGTTTTCATTGTTCATATGGTTTCAATAAACTACACCTCAGTTTTCACTAGGTTGGAGGAAATCACAAAAGTACCCATTGATAATGAGGAAACACATACTGAAGCCAAGGTGATAGCCACCACAAGAAAAAATACTCCCAAAAAGAAGAAACAAGTTGCTCACGATGATGAACATACAAGGGAAAGTTCAACTAATGGTGTGAAGGAGGTCCCTATCCTAGAGGAAAGAAAACAACCAAAACACAAACAAAGGGGTGGATCGACGACTAGTGTTGAAGGTGGTAGCTCATCATTCCCATAAGATTTCCTCTTCAAGCCACAGAAATCAGGAATTTGATATCGACGAAAGACAGAATAATGAAGGATGTGTGGGTGATAGAGATGATGGGGACCCCCCTAAACATTAATTGGAGATAAAAAAATGAAGTTACTCATGTTCCCAAGAGAAAAAGGAATCCATATTGAGTAAATTCTCAAGACCCCAGGAGTTCGAAAACAAAGGTGACAAACATGGAATTTGATGATGTTAATGACATTCCCACATGGGTCATGGTACAAATAGCGGAGAGTAAAATGATAGAAAATAATTTTTCCTAGGAGAAACCAATGGATTTTTAGGAAGAGTGTGTGTGTCTTCATCATTCTAAATATAATAAATAGTCCAAGAAGCTATAGATTTAAAGGGTCATTATGAAGGATAAAAGAGTGACAGGAAAGTGGAGCTCTGAAATTGAGGTTAAAAATTTTAGGCCATCGGGGGTTCTTAGGTTTCACCAAGACACAGGTGAGGCATTAGCTCAATCAATAACTGAGTAGGATATATAGAACACTAAATTGAAGAAAAGTATAATGGAACTCTAAATTTC
This sequence comes from Picea engelmannii, assembly GCA_009831015.1. Lineage (NCBI taxonomy): Eukaryota > Viridiplantae > Streptophyta > Pinopsida > Pinales > Pinaceae > Picea > Picea engelmannii. The sequence goes on from ML793710.1 coordinate 151,971, forward strand.
CCTTATCCCAAGGAAATTATTCATAAATCCCTTATCTATGATGGTCTCAAATGAGTTTCCTGAAGAAGTGATTGGATCAATATCTAAGGTCAGAAGGGATATTAATTTTTTTATGGATGTTGGAAAATATGTTGTTTAAAATATTAATAAAAGACTTGGAATAATCATGGAAGCTCTGGAGATTTCTATAGAGGCAGGTGTCATGACGAGAAGAGATTGTTCACTTAAGGAATTCTTGCAAAATAATTGGCAAAATAATGAATAGTTTTATAAAATGCAGTAAGTACCTTCATTGCAAGCATACCAAGCATGGGAAATATTACAATATAGAAGCAAGATTTCCCTTCTAAAAATAGATTGAAGCAAATATTGTTGGAATATTCACCAATACTGAGAGGGGGGGGTGAATCAGTATTGAACACTTTTTACCACTTTTAATAAGAACATGTAATCATCAATTTTATCAATCATTTATCACTTATGACTGCATTCAATATATCATAAACATATAACCATAAACAATGCATCACATCATAATCACAGATACACAGTATGTCAGAGTTTTACGTGGAAACCCAAATGGGAGAAAACCACAGAATTATATTTTATATATCAAAAGATTACATTCATAGGAAGCACCAACTTCCAAATTCTCCATCATAAACTGGAAGGAGGCTCCAATATGAAGGAAGCTAAAACTCCCCAAGTTCTCCAACTCCAACTGGAAGGAGGCTCCAACCCCCTAATTTACAAGCTCTAACCTGAAGGAAGCTAAAACTCCCTATTTTCTTCAGCTCCAACTGGAAGGAGGCTACAACCACCTAATTTAAAGAATCCAACATGAAGGAATCTCTAACTCCCTGTATTCTTCGAATCCAACTAGAAGGAGGCTACGACCCCCTTTCCTTGCCCCTTCCTTCCACCCTAAAATATAAGTGTAGATAAAACATGTCATCGAAACTGCGATCGATAATCAACTTGTCACTAATAATAAATGTGTCAATGATAATCAACATGTCACTGATAATCCACCTATCATGAATAATCAACCTGTCATTATCCATGTCACTGTCTCTATCACTTCCACAACCACTGTCATTTTCACTGCCACTGTCATTGTATTTTTCACTCATATTGATATCTCATCATCAACTAAAACTAGATCCACTCACATAGATCATATACCAATATCAAAACATGTACCCAACATCAATCATGTAAACAATTTTCCAATATATACCTCAAGAATGTGCCATAGTTTTCATAAACCATGTGCCAAGATATGTACCAACAATATGCCTCAATAGATATACCTCAAACCATGTACCAAACATATACTATACATCCAAGATGTGTCTCTAAAAATGAACCATAACATCCATGAACTATGTACCAAGGATATGCCTCAAACACATGCCAACATCACAAAGATATCCCTCAAACCATATACCAAAGATATTTCGTAACATAACAAAGACATGTATCAATTCATATACCAAATATATTCCTCAACCATAACATCACCAAGACATGTACCTTATGCATCCATGTACCAACAAGGCCTCCAAAACATGCTTCAAGCATGTTCCATACCATCTATTATACAAGCCTTAAACCAAATGAAAATAATACATTTTTATAATGTAGAAGACCTAATGCATATCATCATAGACCAACATAACAACCTAGTTCATATAATCTTCAAAAAACACAATATAGCATCTTCATTTAATTTTACCTCAGTCTCGTGGGACTAGTTTTTGGATTAGTCACAAACCCTAAATTTCAGTAAGAATAACACCATACATGTAATGAATAAGGTATGAAAATTGTACCCAATATTCTTCAATATCTTCTCTAAAATTCCTCCAAGTTTCACTCCTTGAATCATCCTTGAAAAGGTGTGATATAAAAAATGGCATACCTTGTTGTACTCTAACCTATTCTAGAGATCTAACTTGTAGAGCATGCCACACGCTAAATATTTGATATCTAGTTTTGAAACTCATACACAACATACTAAGGAATGTAATATTTCAATTTAAATTGTTCTCATATAATTTGGATACTCTATGAAGACGTTATGATTGTTTTTCTCAGAACACATGTTTGAGACTAGTTTTAGGACTAGTCAAAAACCCTATCTTCCACAGAGTGTATCTCCGAAAATACAATGACCCAGAAGATGAAAATTTTACCACAGGTACCCTAATATGTCTTCTAAAAATCCTCATGGTTTTTCTATCTAAATCATTCTAGAAAAAAGGCATATTGAAAATGGCAATATGGCCTTTAAATAACATACCTTAGAATAGATCATCAGAAGACATCATCTTCTCTTGGAATTTATCCCTTCTTCACTTCATATTCCCTTTGAAATTATCCCAATATATCCTTGGTTATATCATATAAAAATCACTTGATTTGATGTGACAGATGAACTCCTAGGTGCCTTATTTATACTAGCTCTGGCACCCTCTTTTTAGGGTCAACTTGACCCAAATAAAATTCAATTTAATTTTTAATGATTATTCCATTGGGGACAACTTTACCAACAATATCCTTAATATTTGTTTTAATATTCATTGCAATGGGGTAGACTTGCAACTTCTTGTTTGCAACACTTTTTAGGGGATAACTTGTAACTTTTTTTCCTTAGATCCAGGGCTTCTTCATTTTCTTTTAGGGATTCATATTTAAGAGGAAAAATCTCCTCAACCGTGAGAAACCACATGATGTGCTACCTAACGTTGGAAATGGAATGGAGAGGACTATCCACCTATGAGGGTTTTACATGCATTTTCATTTACTTCATCCTCATTTTCTTCAAACAACTTCAGGCTTAATGAACACACCTTTGGGGCTTCTCAACCACTTAACCACTTACCATCTTTCTAGGGATTTTGGTAGACTTCTTCAAAGCATCTTCCCATGAAGGACATGTTTAAAGCTACTCCATAAGGGGACCACTTTGGAGACTTCTCCAAATACACCCATCACTTGTAAATGCTTCCAAACTTGATTCAGGGCTTCTTCTAGGATTGACTAGGGTTGACATCAATGACAACCAACTATCCAAAAAATACAAGTTGGCTAGCTCAGCAGGATAGATACCCTCCAACAATTTATCTCCACCTATTGTGTTCTTGAAGGAAGAAGAAGTGCATTGTTTCTAAAGGTAGTGGATATCGTCAAGTAACTTGAAGTCAAACCCTTGATAATGGATTCAATTTTGTTGTGAGGGTATCAAATGGAAGCTAAATTGGGTATACTAAGGGTCACATGGAGAACATAATTTGATGGCCTCATTAACTTTCCTTAATATGAGATCTGACATTGGATAGATAGTTTTGTGAACAAGAATAAATACCAAGCATCCATTGCACAACAACAGTACAACACATTGAAGAGTATTGAAGATGAGTTAATCTAGGTTAGATATAAATAGGACATAACAGTAGTGTTGTTACACAAGTATATTAAAGAGTGGATAAAGGGTATGCTAGAAGCAATAGATAATCCACCTTCATATTGAATATTAAAGAAACAGCTATGATAGTTTTAGTCGATAATGTTGCTAGTTATTTAAAGAGAAGAAAAAAAGAGCCAAGAAAAAACACCATCTCGTACATCCATTTTTTTTTTCATAAGTATTGTTTGAATCATTTACCTCAATTTTATTCTTTCTTTGTCTACAATAATCTAGTCTTGTTATCTAAATTCTTTTGTTTATGTGCAAGGTTGATTTCTGATTGATTCCTTTTATCTTTTAGGTTTCCTTTGCTTAATATATGGTCCATGGGAGCCCCATCCTAGTCCAATAGGATGAACACATTTCTTATTTTCTTGTTTAAGTATCATGAATATTATGTACTGCCATTTTTTCACACATTTATTTTGACCTTGAGAAACAAATTTGTATTTATTATTTAAACTCCACAGAGAGATATTTTGGATCTCAAGAATTTTTTAGTTTATGAATTTTAGTTAAGCATTAAAAATGGAGAATGAGTTTCCTTTACATCCTTATGTTATGAATTTTGCAAAATCATTTCAAGTTTTTGGAAAAAGGACTAGCTATACTACTATGTGTTCTATTTTTCTTTCTTCAATTTTTTTCCTGTATCTTGCTATGATATGGGAATTGGTCATGGTGGAATGAAAGAATTCATTTTGTTTGCTTTAAGTTGAAGTTTTTTATGCAAAATCTTTACACGTTTTCATTGTCTATTCCACTTAGGGGAATTAAATGCTCGATGAATGAGAATTCAATTATTCATAAATATTGATATAATCATTACATGAGTGAGAAACATAGGAGAACCACCTCTATCAAAACGAAGAGGGTATCTACAAATTCCAATGAGAATGCTCTACAAGGTTGACTCTTATCCTTGACAAGAAAATAGATCAACAAAAGATTGCTAGAATTTTAGCATCTTCTACATTCTGGATTTTGATATATTTTATAGAGGATGATGAGTCCTTAAAAAAGAGACTGTATTACCAAAGCGAAGGATGAGTAACTCAAAAAGAAATTTTTCTAGATAGGAAGTGAGATATCCTATCATGTTTATAATAAGTACTAAGGGGACACCATCTTTATGAATCTTGAGTGCACCATATATACAAGGCATGGTAGCATTATTTGGAGTTACATTATTCATAATTGAGACATCAAGGCATGAAAACTGGATCACTATGGACTCTAAACACTTTAGTTTTTTCCTAGGTTCTTTATTGATTACTCTATAGAACTTGCATGTGAGGTGCTCCATTAGTTTTATATAGTAATCCACTTCATCCATTATGATAGTAGTGTTTCTCTTGTTAGCCTTGAGTATCTTAACGTATTTATTATTTCCAAAATCCCATAGATATTTTCTCTCATCCTTGAACAACTTTATTTTCAATGGTTTAAAGGATCTTATCACTACTATGCATTCCTTCCTAATAGCTTCATCATTTTCTATTTTTTGGATGTGAGGGAAGATTAAATGTTGTACACCAACTCTTCCACAAGTATCTTGCTTTGGACTACCAAAATAATGAACCATTTCTCTAAAACATTGTGTGCTAGTGTGTCCAATGTGACCTATAAATTCACCATAGTGCTCTTCTTATTCTTTGACAATCTCACCAATCTACTACTATTCTGGTTTTGTTTTAGAAGTTCAAGTTTCAAGTGGATTTTGTCCAACTATTTATCCAATTTCACAAGATCACCATGAGTGTATCTTATCTAAATTATTTATTAACATTGACCTCAGCATGGTGAATGCAACCTCATTCATTTATTGAGAATACAAGTAACACACATGACCCCCTAACCATCATTAGGCTAGTGGGGTGTTAAAAATTGTCTCTCTTTTTTCCCTCTAACTTGTCTTCCAAACCATCACTCATTTCTCAATTATGAGCTCATAAGAAAAATATACTCCTCAAGATCCTTCCAACAAATATAAACGGGCTCAAATATGAGATACACAAAATAAGCTATGAAATCTTGAATTTATTTTCAATATTCCATATGATGACATCATTGTGACCATGTGGCATCCATGTGGACCTATTCGTACAGTTATTGAACTATGTGTATTGACTTATTTGGTTCCCCTATCCATGTTAGTTTAAGACTCAGTCGCTTAATGCTTTGACATAGGGAGAGATATCTGTATTTCAAAACTCTTGGATATCCACCCATCCGACTTTCTCAAATTCCTTGGATATCCACCATTCAAAATATAAACTTTTGAAAAAAGTCATATTTATCATAATTCCTAGATTCCTCGATTTCCAGATATCTCAGTTCCTCCCACATGGTTCCTCTCTCTCTTGGATCCTGACTTTCTAATAAGTATGTTTTAAATAAAAACCTGGATTTCTTCTACTTGGATTCACAGTTTTATCATCAGGTTTCCACTCCATCTAGGATCCTTGATTCTTTTAGATATCTGCCCATCCATAACTCTTAATTCCTTTAGATATCTACCCATTTGGGATCCATCTTTCCCATAAATTCCCTTTTTAAATAAACATGTATCATTGAATTTTTATATTAGCCTTCCTCTACTTACATGAGCCTCCACATGTCACTCTTCCATTAGTTGCATGATGAGTGTGTCACATATTTGTACCCTCATGCCTTCAAGGTACAATTTTCCCATCCTCTAGATCGGATGATGAAGAATCACACTGATAAACGATCCATATATTTAGTAGGTTTTTAAGTTGCATGAACATTAATGGGGTCACCTAATCTCGATAGATATGATGACTAGGATCTATATAATCCAATGGTATATATTAATAGAGGCCTTAAAGGTTCTCGATCATTAACCGCTCCTCCTCATCCTAACTTCTCCAAGAGAGGACACCTATCCTATCCATGTGTCACCACCACCTAACACTTCCACATCAATCTCAATTTCCTACATGGTTTGAGGATTAATCATACCTGGCTCACTCATCAAGACAATGTTTCCATCCACATGGCATATTCCCTTTCACCTTAAGGTCTTATGGTTTCTCCATGTCAAGGTTCCACATCCAACAATATGGAATCTTACATTTTACTAAATTTCCTTTTTAAGAATATCATTTCTATGGATATCCATATCATCCAGGTTCCACCATTGGCATCTAGCATCCAATGTTTTTCAAAAATCCATTTATTAGCAACTCTATATTTACGAATGGTCCAAATTTTGCCTCCAAGTTTCTCCATCCCACCTTCATCCCTTGACCTGCCACCGTGGCCCCATTTATGAGGTTATGTTGATGTGGGACCTGACATAACTTTCAATATGTCATCTGATGCAACATCCTAACGTGGCATCGACAATCTATCCTTTTGCTAAAATCCTTTTTTGAGAATTTCCATATTTCTATATTCCTGGATGGTTTGAGTTCCATCTCTTAGTTCCATCTCTTGGTTCCATCATCCATCCTTCACCCTTTAGCACACCACTGTGGCCTACTAACAAGTACACCCTGCATACGTGCCTCTTGACATGGCATGCTAACGTGGTATGCTGAAATGGAACTTCTGACACCAAGTGTTGACGTGTCAAATTCCATCCTGGATAGATATCCTCTACACAAGGGAGTCCCTTCATTGGTAATATAGTCCCTCAGTGCCCTCCCCTTCCAATGCCAATTTTTTTCCAGTAAGCAACGAACTCACAACCCTCTCATCTCAGGTTGGGATTCGAGTTCTCTGAACAACCACACAAGCTCTCTTTCCTTGTCTCTTTGTCTTTTTTTCTCATTCCTTCTCCCTCAACTCATATCACTCTGTAACACTATGTATCATTCTTTCCAAATTCCATGAAAGCTCAAAATATATCTTCTCCCTGGCCAAGTTCCAAGAATCTATCTTCTTCCACATGACCCCCCATGCGTCTCTACCTTCCTCCCCACAAGAAGATCCTTGGTCTGCTCTTATCTTCCTTTTGTCAAAAGAAACTCATGGTTCAATAATGGAGACTAAGATGGGAACTTTATGTACCCTAGTTGATAGTATTAAATTGTCCTATCCAATCCTCCATACATTCATTCATTTTGGCTGGTTGGATACTCAACTTCCAACCCCCTTCATTAATTACTTGATTTGAATTTAGGAAAAGAGAAATAACTAGTTATTTCAAAAGTTGATTCAGCAAGGTGGCTTTGGATCTCTAGTATATGAATCCCCCCCTATGAGCCCCTCACTATTCCCTCTCATGCTATCATGGACATTACCAATGCTTTACCCATCAGTCAGTTGTTTGGATTTTCTTTATTAAAAAATAATACATTTAAAATGTTCATATGCCATGATGTGGAAATAATATCTCCATGCTAAGATAAAATCACCACTAAACATAATTTATTACAAATTAATTAGGGGATCAAAATGGGGGTGTTACATTCCCCTCCCCCTTTAAAGTAACATTCCATCAGTGTTCTTCTTCATCTCAACAATACTTTCCAATTCTTCATCCTTTAGCTACTTCAACATGGTCATTTTATTCATAGGCTACTCCATCTCCATATTTTTGACATTTCAGGATATGCCTACAACAATTATCCAATAACATGCATATTTTTGTTAAAAAAACAAGATCACGGAGCAATAAAATAAAAAAAATATGGAAATAAAACACAAAAGATACAAAATACAATAGAGACACATATATACGTGGTTCACCTAGTGCGATCTACATCCACCAGAGAAAATGTTTAGGTCGTTCCTTTTTATTATCCAGCAAAATAAAGGGATACAACCTACAACATGCCCATTGTAACTTCCTCTTCTCTCTCGCAGTATCCTCTCTCAGAATACAATATTCACAATAATACACAACCAAAATACAAATCCCTCATAAAAGAGGTTTTCCTTCTAGGGAAAAAAACCTAAAAGAACTTCTACCGTCATATAGGCGACCTTATAATGAACAGTCCAGATTGACTAGGAAATTACAATATTTTACAAGGAAAGTTTTCCCAATATTTCACTTCAGGGGCGCTACCCCCGAATCCCCCACCAAGGGGGGGGATACAAAAATTGTCTCCTCCCCCCCCTAGACCCCCCTAGTGATAGTTGTGGGGGGGAAATACCCCCCACACCCCGCCATTAAGGAATGGTGTCCAAGTTATTATAGCAAGATTTTCCTCACCATTGCTATCTTTCATAGAGGGCCTTTTTCCCTTTCCCTATGCGGACTTTTCATCCCTTTTCTATGAATCCAATGCTAAAAATACATATTTTTTCACATATACACTCCCTATCTATTATACAACATGTGTATATGCAGGTTGCTCCACTACAACCCACATACATTAGGATTTGTGCCAGAAAATACAAAAATGAAGTCAGGTTTCCATGTCACGATAGGAGATCTCTGATCCTTGGCCTTCCATATACTGGAAACATTCCGACTCGGCCCTTCAGTTGAATTTTCAAGGCTATAAGAACACAATTCTGAGCTATGGAAAAGAAGAGAAAGAATTCAAATTTAAGAGAAAAGTTACTCTGGAGAAATTACTTCATATTGAGTCTGCATCCCTTTGTTCCTCAAGTCTGAACACAGTGTTCATCCCCAAAGCTCTTTCTCTATTGTTGAGAGAACCTCATTGTCTCCATTCTATGAGCTTACCTTTGGTGGAGGATAGAAGTGGTGGAGGCCCAATTGGAAGGAACTTGGTTTCTTAGTTTCGAACCATGCCGACATGGAAGTCTGTAATGTTGTCACTTCTGTTGATCATTTATTAATATAAATACTCCTTTCATGTCCTATTGGTATCATGAAAATATATGATTATTATCCATGGGCATGTTTGTAATGTTTATTAATGGATTATGCTATCTAATGTTCTAACCCCTTTATATTATCACTATATACTTGCTTTTCTTGTTTGTTGGGAACTTGCTGCAGGTATAAAGCTTTGGGTTGAAGTTCTCAACGGTGGAACATCATCGAACGTTGGATCGAGGTAGGCCTATTTCCTATATTTCACATTAGTTTATATAGCATAAATTGGAATTGAGTTGATTTATGTGGGCATACCTGTCTGTTGTGGTTTACCCTGGCCATAGAGATTTTTTCCCTCGTAACAGAATTGGCGACTCCACTAGGGAGAGATATTCCTTCTAAGGGTTGAAGTACTTTTGCTTCTTGTATTGCTATTTTTCCTTTGTGTTTCTTGTCGTATCACTTCTTGACATATTTTTTTCACTCTAGGTCTGAGTTTTCAGCCTTTTTCCCTTTCCTGGCCATGTTTTAAAGCCTGTACGCGCCTTTTTCCTTGACAGCCACATATACAGGCGTGTTGTCTCACTGCAAGCTGCGTATATACGTACTTTTCTCCTGAACAGTCGTGTATACCACTTTCCCTTGTTTTCTTGGTTTAGTGACAGTTGGGTAGGATTTGATGATTGTTGAGCCTTCTTAGGTCTCTGTAGTGCCTTGACAGGAAACCTGTTTGGAGTTGAATTTTTTGGGCATAGTCTTTCTCATCGTTTTTTGTTTTTGATTTTTTCTTGAACTCTAGGTTGTTGCTTGGCTGCTTGGTATTCTTCTTGAGTTATTTCATTTATACATAGTAGAATTTTATATATCAAGTTGCTTATCAATCCATGCATTTTCTTTTTAGTATATTGAAAATACAAAAAAATAGGCATTTTGCATTGGTTGGAATTTTTGTCTTTTGAATATTTATCGTTAGCTTAGATCATTTAGTTAAAGCTTTCATTTTACTTCTGAATTGCGGAGTTGAAATTGAAAATTGCAGTGTTTTTATACGCATATCATTCATTGAAAAAGTTAAAGATAAACTTTGCATTATATTCATATTTATTTTCTTGCAGAGTCATAACATCATGAGTTTCACTTCCATACCTTTTTGAGTAATCACGACCAATAAAATTTACGCTTTAAATTAAAATTGATTAGTCACAATTTTATTTTTTAGGGTGCACAAACTAGTCTAGGATTTAGTGCCTTGGAATAGGATTTTGTAAGTAAACTTCTCCAAGGCAATTAAATCAACATATGTGTATGAGACAGGGAGTTGAGAAGTCAATTGTATAATTGATAAGATCAGGAGGCTCCGCTCACATCAGAGTTAATCATGTGGTCGTGCGAAGTTAGTTGAAGGGATAACCCCTGGATACTCGCCTAGTGTCAGAGATATTTCTTTGGATTTATTCATATTTAGGGATATTGCTAGTGCCCATACCTCCGTGAGAGGCAGTACTTTCAAGGTTTCAGTATTTTCTACCTTGCCCATATGGTGATCCAAACTTATGACTTCTCACCTGTGCATTGGTTATATAGTGGTTTATTAGTTTCTTGACTTAGGTATCACATAGGTTACTTGCAGGGGTTATTCTTCTTGTACCCTAGGTCAGATAGGGGTCAGACACAACACAACCTTTATGGAGGATTACCTCTCCCGGGGGATCTGACCGATTGGTTGTTAAGCCCACGAGGGCCCCTATAACTGATTTTGTTACCTCCAAACTTTAGCGGGGAGTCTCAAGTCCCTCTTGGACGAGGCATACCTTCTTTAGCGAGGGAGGCCACTCAGCCACTTTAGCCTGTTTGCATGCATATTGTTCGTTTGACTTTTTGGTATTCTCTTTGAGTACTAGTTGGCCTTAGGAGTCTATTTTGGGTTTCATCATCATGGACAGTGGAGTTTCTTTTTCCCCCTCATTCACTTCTACCCACCCCATGATGCCTGCTCATTTCATGGGGACTGACCCTTCCGATTTTTACAATGGTATGAAGAAATTAAATGCTCAGACTGCACCTTGGGTCTCTAGTCATTTTTTTGTTGATATGCCTTCCCCCGTGCAATCCTCTCCCTGACCCACGTATATGAATCCTAACATTGGATCCGGGGGCACCATGGATCTGATGCCTACTTCTTCATTTGATATGAGTCGTGTCCCCATGGGAGGTTGGAATGTTCCCCCTTATGGATCCAATGCTAGCTATTCCCTTTCAGGATCCAGTGCTCTGATGGGTGATTATTCCACTTATTACACCCCACCCATGTACCTTTCATCCGCCATGTCAGTTCCTTTGAACGCTTTTTCCATGACAGGTCCTCAAGTACCCCCAAGTATTTCATATGTGGAGAATCAATTTTACGGTTCGGGATGCCCTCATTATGGGACCCCTTCACAAGAGGGAAACATATATCCTCACTCGAATAATTCTTATCCTACCTCAATCTCTTTGTAGACCTCAGTGACGATGTTCGGCCAAACCTCTTCAGACCATTTTGGTGTAAACCACCACTTTTCTGGGCAGGGATAGGGGGTACACTAGGATCCTTTTCGGCCTGCAATTTTTCAGAACCAATCTTTCCCCGGACCTTGGAATCAAATGTCGCAATCTATCTCTAGCCCAGTTACTGTCAGTCACACTGGTGCTCCATCACCAACCTCTGCCATTCATATCGGAGATGGGTCGACATTTTCTACAAATTATGTCGACAACTCACACCCAACCTCTACTAATTATGTTGGGGGCACCATCCTTTTCACTTGAAATCATAGTCGAGTCACGTCTCCAACATCTATTCATCATATAGGAGAATACTCTCTTACCCCTTCCAATCACGTCGAGAGCGTGTCACCAGCCATTATGGACGACGCTTGGAGAATCGAGAAGCCTAGACGTCTCAGACATAAGCCTAAATTCCTTTGCAGGACTTGTGAAGGAAGCCACCTTACTCGCTTGTGTCTGGCTACTACCGAGATACCATAAGCGTGGGGATCACCCAAGAGCCCTTTGGATTCTAAGGCATCCTTGGTTTCTCCTCACACCATCTCTCCTTTGATCATCTCATTAGTTTCACCACCGCAACCCCATCCTGACCTCACCCCCTTTGTCGAGGGTGAAGCATCTCTTGTCCCCATTACTATGCATCCTCTTCAACCTATGATTGAAGAAGTGGCCACACCAGTGAAATCTCTGGTCAATCCTATTTTGCATGAAGAGAGTGATGCACCTTTCAGTCATGTCATCAACATTCAAGGCCCTTCCCCTTTCGAGTGAGAGAGATTTATTCTTCCCCCAAGTGTTCTTCCTTCAAGTCCTGACAAGGTTCCCTTCGATTGGGACAACCTGATGGGATATCCCATACCCCCACCTATGTCTTTTCTAGTAAGATACATTATTCGAACCATCACAGAGACTATATACTCTGTTAGCACTTTCTCCTCCTCGACTTGGAGACCTTTGGATTTTCCCAAGATTTTGTTAGCTATCCATAAGATACTAACTTTCTGCAGAAGACCGGGATGGGAGCCTTGGCCTCCCCCTTTACATGTTGATTAGAACAGCATAAATGAGTCTTAGTTAATTCTTTTTCTGACTCATCTAAAAAACCAAAAATATTTTCGAGTGATTTGTCCCTTTCACACTCGTTAAATTGGATTTGAAAGGTCATGAGTCTTAGTTAAGCTATTTTCCGACTCGTTACCAAAAATAGAAAAGATCACCGAGCAAACTTGTCTTTTTCACACTTGTAAATTGGATTTGAAAAGACGTCTATTTGGCACAAGTTTACCCCTTTTTCACACCAAATAGACTAAAAGACATAAATAAGGACATTTTTTGGCGTTAAGTTGTGATTGCATCTCATGCCCTCGCTTGCAGTATTGAGCCTTTAGTCAGTTCTTGCTTCGCGTTATAAACCATTGCCTAAGAAGTTTTTTGCATCCTCAACCAAGCAGATCCTTGTTTATATCCTTTGCAATTTGACACCCAAAACCCTGGAGGGAACATCACCCCGAGTGTCCATCTCTCGCATGCATTTCCTTGCATTGAGCATCGGTAGGTTCCACTGTTGGAACTAGTTTTTCTTACTTGCGACACTCGTTTCCTCCTCTATATCATAGCATTCATTTGTTATGAAAAAAAAAAGACGGGCGGGAAGGGAGTACTATATTATAATTGGCAGTAGTCGTGTCACATTTGAACAAAGCACAAAATTATTGAGTCCTTGTGTCATCATAATTTTGGGTTTAGCATGGCCTTAGAAAGTTGATCTCGTTACAGAGTTTTCTCTACCCACCGGTTACTCTTCCGGTCCCTATAGAGAACATTATTGATGCCTCCTTCATCTAATAGTCACATCATTGAGTCTATGATGTCGAAGTCCACCATATGTCTCATGCTCTTGTTCAAAGGAAATCTATCAACCTGTGTCAGCCATTCCTCATAAATCTTGACTTTGCATTTCGACCATACCCTCAATTTGTCTCAGAATCACATGATACTATGGTATTATCATGCACCCTGGCCCTACTTTCATCACTGGTAGGTCACCTTGAACCCAACAGTCAACATTTCATCATTGGTCGTTGATTGGGTGGTTTCCCTTGTGTTCGACTAAAAGACATCTATTCACACTTTGGGATTTGTGCAGTTTCTTGGATTCCATTAGCCTTATTGGTGGTTTCCTCGCCTTTGTCAGAGTTTTCATCATTGGTTGTTATTCAGAGGGTCTTTTCCATGTACCGCTTGCCTTTGGCACACACGAAAGATGCATAGGGTCATTGGTTCATGAACATGTTCTTCATCCGATATCCACCAAATTATGAAGCTCCTACTTTTTCCCTAATGTTGACTGATGAGATATGCCTTAATGCTCTCCTTCCAGCAGGTCGCTTTCCATCGACTTCAAATCATTTATTCTAGATATGGGAGCTAGAGTTTTATGAGTACCTTGAGACTTGCAGTCATTAGTGGCAGGTTCTCTTTCCATTGACATATGGGAATACATCAATGTCTCCTGATCAATAGATTCCTCAAGTGTTCGACATCGACTCCCTTATTCACACTTGTAGGAATGTACTCAGTTCCTTGATACCTACTTTCATTATTGGTAGGTTGTCTCGCGATTTTTAATGGTATACCTCAATGATCGGTAATCAAACGATGTCTCATTGTGTTCGACCTCAACTCCTTTATTCACATAATGTAGACTTGCACCTTTGGCGGATGTGTAGAAGAATTGAAGACATTACTATGTGGTTGCCTCTTTCCTGAGTGGTTGCTTCCTTTTCATTGGACCAGCACCTATTTGAATATAGTAATCATGGGACATCAGATTATACTCCATTGTATACAAATATCTTCAGATTGGTTTTGAGACTGGTTCTACGGGGCCTTGTTCATGATTATGACATCTTTGGCATATAACCAAATTTGTATTTTCCTATTCATGGCCACAAACACATATTTGGTATATTTTTCCACATGGATATGCATTGTATTCTATTGGCAACCATGTATGTAAAGTCAACACAAAATGTAATGAGAAACTAGTCTTTCTAGCTGGGTTTACACCAGTCCACTTCTGGGTTATTGATAATGTATTTTGTCCATCGTAGATACTCCTCTAATATCACACATTAGGGGGCATCTATTATAGCAAGATTTTCCTTACCATTTCTATCTTGCACAGAGGGTCTTTTTCCATTTCCCTATGCAAACTTTTCATACCTTTTTGATGAATCCAGAGCTGAAAATACATATTTTTCCACATATACGTGCCCTATCTACTATACAGTATGTGTATATGCATGTTGCTCCACTACGCCCGTGTACATCGGGATTTGTGCCAGAAAATACAAAAATGAAGACAGGTTTCCATGTCACGACAGGAGATCTCTAATCCTTGGCCTTCCATATACTGGAAACATTCTGACTCAACCCTTCAGTTACATTTTGAAGGCTATAAGAACACAATTCCAAGCTATGGAAAAGAGGAGAAAGCATTCAACTTTAAGAGCCAAGTTACTCTGGAGAAATTACTTCATATTGATTATGTATCCCTTTGTTCCTCAAGTTTGAACATAGTGTTCAGCCCCCAATCTCTTTCTCTATTGTTGAGAGAACCTCATTGTCTCCATTCTATGAGCTTGCCTTTGGTGGAGGATTGAAGTGGTGGAGGCCCAGTTGAAAGGAACTTGGTTTCTTGGTTTCGAACCGTGCTGACACGAAAGTCTGTAATGTTGTCACTTCTGCAGATCATTTATTAATAAAAAAACTTCTTTCCCATCCTATTGGTATCGTTCAAATATATGATTATTATCTATGGGCATGTTTGTAATTTTTATTAATGGATTATGATATCTAATGTGCTAACCCCTTTATATTATCACTATATACTTTCTCTGCTTGTTTGTTGGGAACTTGTTGCGGGTATAAAGCTTTGGGTTGAAGTGATCAACGGTGGAACATCATCGAATGTTGGATTGAGGTAGGCCTCTTTCCTATATTGCACATTAGTTTATATAGAATACGTTGGAATTGAGTTGATTTTTGTAGTCATACCTTTTTGTTGTGGTTTACCCTGGCCATAGAGAGTTTTTCCCTTATAACACAAGCACGATTGAAACAAACATCTGAATCAAGAAGATAATTAGGATCCACAACCAACAATATCCCACTTGGAGACTGATCACAACAACTCCACTGCTATTGTACCTACTAGACAATGATTGACCTTGGACCTAGAAAATTTCTCATATTCACCTTCATTATTGAAGGACAACTGAAACTGAGTAGGAACTTAGTTTATCCCTGGTTACTCCCTTTGTTAACATGTCTGCAAGATTTTAGATAGTATGTATCTTTTCCAACTTCAAATGTCCATCTTCCAAGACAGATCATATGAAATGGTACCTGAGTTGTATATGCTTAATATTCGAATGGAAAGTTGATTTCTTTGCAAGATGCATAGCACTCTTGTTGTCATGGTACAACATGTTATTCTCCTAATTCTTTCCCAATTCCTCCATAAACCTCTATAACCAAATCATTTATTTACTATCCTCTGTAGCAGCAACATAATTTGCTTATGTTGTTGAAAGTGAAACAACCTTTTTCAATTTTGAAATCCAACTTACTATTGTTCCACCTAGAGTAAACACATACCATGTGGTGCTCCTCCTTCTATATTTATCATCTGTCATATCTAAATCAACATATCCATGTAGAATGTTGTCTGGACCTCCAAAACATAATGCATGAGTAGAAGTACCTCTCAAATACCTGAGAATCCACTTTATTTCCTCCCAATGTTCTTTAATTGTATTGTTCATATACCTGCTCACAATTCCCACTGCATGTGCAATATCTGGTCTTGTGCAAACCATCACATACATCAAGCTGCCAACTACTGATGAATAAGGGACCCTAGACATGTATTTTATCTCCTCCTGTGTATTGGGACACATTTCCTTAGTTAATTTTAAATGGTTGGCCAAAGGAGTACTAATTGGTTTTGCATTCTGCATTCTAAACCTCTCGAACACCTTATCTATGTACTCACCCTGAGACAATGTCAATTTTTTTTATTTTTCATGTATCTTGTTATTCTCATACCAAGGATTTTCTTTGTAGCACCTAAATCCTTCATCACAAATGAATTATCTAGTTTCTTCTTGAACACATTTATATCATTCATATTAGACCCCACAACAAGCATGTCATATACATACAACAGAAAGATAAT
Organism: Picea engelmannii; assembly: GCA_009831015.1. Lineage (NCBI taxonomy): Eukaryota > Viridiplantae > Streptophyta > Pinopsida > Pinales > Pinaceae > Picea > Picea engelmannii. The sequence continues at coordinate 168,996 of ML793710.1, forward strand.
ATAGCTTCCATTTTCTAGCCTTTTAAATTAAACACGGTGATCAGAATGACATCTACTATAACCATGTTCTGTCATAAACTTGTCAAACTTCAAATACCATTTCCCTGGAGATTTCTTTAGGCCATACAAGCTCTTCTTCAACCTACATACCAAATTCTCCTTTCCTTTGACCTCATACCCTTGTGGTTGTTGCATATAAACTCGTCCTCCAAATCCCCATGGAGAAAAGTTGTTTTTACATCTAATTGTTCAAGATGAAAATATTATACTGCCACAAGACTTAAAATAGTCCTAATTGAAGTCATCTTAACAACAGGAGAAAATATTTCATCAAAATCTATACCTTTCTTTTGTGCAAATCCCTTTACAACAAGTCTAGCCTTGTACCGCTTTTTTCCTCCATCTCCTTCCTTCAACCTGTAAACCCATTTATAATGCAATGCTCTTTTTCCTATAGGAAACTCAAATGAGTCCCAAGTCTAGTTATTTACCGAGGAATCCATTTCCTCTTTCATGAATCTCTCCCACTTCCTTTTAGTGTCTAGAAGCATTGCCTCTTCATAACTTTTTGGTTCACCAGAATCAATCAACAATAAATAGTACAATGAAGGAGAGTATCGTTCAGGGAGTCTATTTAACCTAGTAGATATTCTAAAAACACATGTAGGATTTTGAGGTAATTTATTCTCCTGTTGTTGTACATTTTTATTTTCTGGTACCTTTTGAATTTCTTTTTCAGTGATCTCATCAAGCATTGTGTATTATAGTTTTTCTTTTTCATGTTTCTTTCCCTGCAAATGATATTTGTACATGACCTTCTCATTGAATATGACATCTCTAATCCTAATGATTTTGTGATTTTCACAATCCCATAAGCAATAATCAAAATCACTAACATTGTATCCAATAAAGGTACACTTCTTGGATTTTTCCTCAAGCTTTGTTCTATTTTCTTAATAAATATGGACAAATGATTCACAACCGAAAGTATTCAAAAAATAATGGTTTACCCTTTTTCCTATCCATGCCTCCTATGGAATTCCACCATCCATAGAACTTGAAGGTCCTTTGTTTATCAAGTAAGCAACAATATCTACATCATCTTCCCAAAACTGTAAGGGAAACCCTACATGCAATTCCATACTCCTTACACGCTCCATGATTGTCCTATTCATCCTTTATGACACACCACTTTCTTGTGGTGTTCCTCGAACTGTATTATCTCTACAAATCCCATGGTATGAACAATAATCATCAAACTCCTTGTTGCATTATTCACCTCCATTTTCTGATCTAAGACACTTCAACCTTTTTCTTGTCTCATTCTCAACCAAAGCTTTCCATTTCTTAAAAGTATCAAAAACATAATATTTTTTTCGAATGCAATAAACCCAAGTTTTTCTAGTTGCATCATCAATAAAAGTAACATAATAAGGAGATTCCTCAAGAGATGATACCTGAGATGGTCCCCATACATATGTATGCACAAGCTCTAACATTTCACTCTTCTTTTATTTTCTGACTATGAGAAATATGACTCTCTTATGTTTTCCATAAAAACAATGCTCACATAAATCCAAATAAATTTGTTTAATATATGGCAAAAAATTTCTTTTGTGAAGTATCTGCATCCCCTTCTCAGTCATTTGTCTAAGCCTATGATGCCACAGTGTTTTACATTAAGAAAGAAAAGAGATGGATCAGTCTCCTTCGGAAATGATGATTCAGCTAAAATCATTGGAAAAGGCACAGTCAGAATTGGAAACAAGAATACCAAGGAAAAAAATGTTCTACTAGTAGAAGATATGAAACATAATATTCTAAGTGTGAGTCAAATGTGTGACCAAGTTCATAAAGTTGCTTTCGATTCACAAAAGTGCGAGATAAGAAAAGAATGTTCAGGAAAATTGATTGCAACAGTTGCAAGAACTTCAAGAAACATATATGTACTAAGTGAAATTGGAAATGAAAAGGGTTGTGTAGGAAAGGAAGATGAAAGTTGGATATGGCATAGAATAATAGGTCACATGCACTTTGATAACCTCATCAAAGTCAGCAAAAAGGAAGCAGTTAGAGAAATGCCCTAGATTATGAAACCAACCAACACTTTATGCAAGTATTGTCAACAAGGAAAGCAAACAAATACCATGTTTAAATCAAAAAAATATACAACGAAAAGACCACTGGAAATTGTGCATATTGATATAGTTGGACCAACTACAACAAAGGGTTTAAAAGGTGAGAAATACTTTATGTTATTAATTGATGATTATACAAGAATGACTACAGTTTTATTTCTCGGGAATAATTCAGAAGCTTTTGAAAACATCAAGGTCTACAAGGAAATAGTTGGAAATGAAATGGATTCAAAAATCAAATGTTTGAGATCTGGTAATGGAGGAGAGTTCACATCAAAGGAATTTATGGAATATTGCAATAGGTAAGGAATAAAAATGCAATTCTTTGTTGCTAGGACACCTCAACAGAATGGAGTTGTTGAAAGAAAGAACAGGAGAGTATAGGAAATGGCTCGAACAATGTTAATGGATTCCAAATTGACAGATATCTTTTGGACACATGCAGTGCATACAATAGTTCACATTCAAAACAAAGTAATGCTCAAAATCACCACTAACAAAACTCTCTACAAGATATGTAAAGGAAGACCAGCAAATGTGAAGCACTTCAGAGTATTTGGAAGAAAATGCTACATCAAAAGAGAATATGGAAGAATGGGAAAGTTTGACTCTCATGTGGACAAAGGAGTACTTGTTGGTTACTCGAGTACAAGGAAAGCATACAAGTTTTACGATTTGAGGTTGAACAAAGTTGTGGAAAGCATCAATGTAACAATTGATGAAACAGGTGGACGAGAATTAAAGGAAGAAGAAAATGAATCAATGGAACAACTTTACGAAGAAGAAGAAGAAGATGAAGAAGTAGAAGGGGAAGATGAAGAGGATCAGACAAAAGTAGAAGAGCAATTTCAGCAAGTGCCTCCAAAGACACCTAGAAAATGAGTACAGAAGAATCATCCTTCAGATCAGATTATCAGAAACAAAGATGCATGAGTTGATACTAGAAGAAGAATTTGTTCACCAGAACAAATGCACCTAGCACTCTCATCTACGATTGAACCAAACAGTTTTGAAGAGGCCGGAAAGGATGAATTTTGGAATAAGGCCATGGATGAAGAATTGGATAAAATAGAGAACAATGACACTTGAGAATTGGTTCCAAGACCAAAGAATAAAAATGTGATTGGCACAAAGTGGGTATTCAGAAATAAATTAAATGAATATGGACAGGTTACAAGGAACAAAGCTATATTGGTATGTAAAGGATAAGAACAGGTTGAAGGAATCGACTTTGAAGAGACATTTGCTCCAGTTGCCAGAATGGAAGCAATATGGTTTCTCCTAGCTTATGCATGCTCCAAGAATATTAAAGTGTATCAGATGGACATGAAATCAGCTTTTCTACACGAGGAACTTGAAGAAGAAGTCTACATTGAACAACCAGAAGGATTTTAGTTGTCAAAGAACGCAGATTATGTGTGTAAATTGAAGAAGGCCTTGTATGGTCTAAAACAGGATCTTAGAGCATGGTATTCTAGACTAGATAAATATCTACAGCAGGCAGGGTTCAGAAAAGGAAGTGCAGACAGCAACCTCTACATCAAGGTAACTCAAGATAGTATTTTATTAATTGAAGTTTATGTTGATGATGTTATTTTTGGAAGTACTAATGGCAGGTTAAGCCAGAAATTTTCAAAGGATATGCAGAATGAATTTGAAATTTCATTACTTGGAGGACTATCCTTCTTTTTGGGTCTCCAAATATGTCAAAGCAACCAAGGAATTTTTATTTCTCAAACTAAGTATATTATAGAAATGCTAAAGAGGTTCAGAATGGAAGATTGCAAACCAGTTGCAAGTTGAGCAAAGATGATGATTCAAAGTCTATAGACCAGAGGCAATACAGGTCAATGATTGGTAGCTTACTATATGTGGCAGCATCCATACCAGATGTAATGCAAGCAGTTGAACAGGTGGCATGATTTCAAGAAGCACCAAAGGAATCACATGTATTAACAGTGAAGATAATTTTCATATATCTCAAAGGAATAGAAGAGTTTGGATTATGGTATCCAAAAGGAAAGGATCTATCACTTATTGCCTACACAGATGCAGATTGGGCAGGTTGCATTGATGACCGACAAAGCACTAGTGGAGCAACATTCTACTTGGGTGAGTGTTTAGTATCATGGTTAAGAAAGAAACAATCATCAATATCCTTCTCTACAGTCGAGGCATAGTATATTGCAGTAGCATCATGTTGTACATAGGTTCTATGGATGAAACAAACTCTGAAAAATATACAAGTTGAGTATGATGAGCCCATTCCAATATATTGTGTTAATACAAGTGCCATCAGTATCTCAAAGAGCTCGGTGATGCACTCCAAGATGAAGCACATTCCAATCAAGTATCACTTTCTACGGGAATAGGTTGCAGAGAAGAACATTAGAGTTGAATATGTGGGCACAAAAGAACAAGTGGCAGATATCTTTACAAAACCACTTCCAAGAGAAGCCTTTGAGTATCTTAGCCAGAGACTCAGAGTAATTTGTACTCCAAAATGAATGCTTTTGAATGGTTAACTTATATGTATTAGATTTACATGAGGAATCACCATAAAGAGGACAGTTCAGGTCAGGAGATCAGTTTCAGGAAGATTTCAGTCAGGGGGAGTATCCCCAAGGACATTTCAATTAGGGGGAGCAGCCCCAGATGGAAAGATACATTTTCCATTGATGACAAAGGGGGGGAGATTTATCAGATGCAGAGCACATAAGCATGGTTCCAAGGGGATAAATGGTCACAAGGGGAGCATGAGTGATATGAATTCAGTATTTCATGACATGACTTCAATATTGCATCAGAGTGTTTCCATCAGTGCCAAAGGGGGAGATTGTTGATTAGTTGGGTTGGTTGTCATTTATGTCAACCCTTGAAGAAAGTCTGGTAGCGAATTCTGGTAGCACAAAGGTTTGGGTCATGGACCCAAGTTTGTTTGATGGATAATGGTATGAGTTTTGATATATTTGCAAGTAATACTATTCTATATGGATAGTACATGTCATGTCATTTTTGGTGGTATGTGCAACGTCACATAACTCCTCACGGTTAGATAGTTATGGCCATGTGAAGTTGGATAACCCTCATGAGTCATCTAGAAGCCCCAAAAGGTCAAAGTAGTCCAAGTGTTTGCAAAAGAAATTATTTAAATAATAAAGTTAATGGAGAAATCCCTAAAATAAGGAAAGTGGGATGCTACATGAAAGTATAAATAAGAGGCAAGGCTCTCTCATTTAATCACACTTGAACCTATTGAATATCATTGAATATCTATTTTGTGAAAGGTTTTTTGGGTAGGTATTATTGATAGAGAAAAGTGCGGCAGGAAAAGTATGGAAGAAAAAGTGTTGCAGAAAAAGTGTGGTAGAAAAATCACAGCAGAAAAAGTGTGACAGAAAAATTGCGGCAGAAAAATCGCGGAAGAAAAAGTATGGCAGAAAAAGTGCAGCAGAAAAATCACAGCAGAAAAATCGCGGCAAAAAAATCACGGCAGAAAAAGTGCGGCAGAAAAATCGCAACAACAACATGGTTGGGGTCTATTTATGAGAGATATGGCACATCTTGTTTGAGGTATGTTTTGTGAACTAGGGTTTATCTCTTGATATGGTATTGGATGTTCAGTATTGTTGCATATATCAAATTTGTTGAGGGATACAATTGTTATTTTGTTGTTAGTATTTGGCATATGGGTATTGATCTTTTGGTTGTGATGTGTTGTTGAAGTTATGGTTTAGCTTGAGGCTACATAACAATGAGGTTGTGGCACATGGTTTGATGTAAGGGTTTATGATATTTGTTCATGGATAGTGTGATGTATTTCTAGAGAACTTTTGATGGTTATATTGGTATATGTACTTGGTGTATAGTTGAGGTACATGGTTGAGACAAGTAGTTGATGAGTTGGCACATACATGAGGTGTATACTTGATGATGTTGGTACATCTTGATGAGTCATAGTTGATGTGTATTTGATGCATGATTGGTACATATTTGGTGCATGGTTGATGC
>ML793710.1:182829-201646 GCA_009831015.1 Picea engelmannii
TTTATTTTTATTTTTTTCTTATGGATGACTTTTTACAAATGTATTTACATGTGTACGTGTGTGCTTTTATTTTATGTGTGTGCAACATGCCAATCTAAAATTTGATTAGCTAGAGCCCCCGGGGGGCAGCTCAATTGGCAAGTGCCGTGATATAGCGTGTTATGTACGATGAGGTCTCAAGTTCAAATCCCCCCGACTTACCCGTGCCTGTGGAAGGGGCATATGTATGGCACCTGGAGGTTATAGTGGTAGCGATCGGAATCGACCCCGTGTCACGCGAGTACGAGACTGGCCCAGTTGCCGATTTCGCCAGCATAAAAAAAAAAAAAAAAAAANAGATGATTAAATATCCTAGGAACATGGATATACGTAATGTAATAGAAAGATTGTTCTAAGAGATGTACCCTAACGAATCGTCGGTGCAGAGTGGGATCATAAATGTGGTTAACCCCATTTAACTGGGACACCACTAGCTGAGCATCTAAGAAGACCCAGAGGTGAGAAATACCCTGTGACAAAGCATCACGAAACAATTATATCACTGTGTTTTACTCGACAACATTGTTTGTAGTGTTTCCTAGACAAATACCTCTGGAAGATAACAACTAGCCTTCATGTGAGAAAAACACCCAATCTGCGTAAGCAAGCCTCTGAGTGTGTCGACTAGCACCATCTGCAAACCCAAAATAAACCTATGATTCACTTGACATCTTCCATAGTGAAAAAAGAAGACATAAATAACTACATGTCCACAAAACAAAAAAGACAAAAATGTATAAGAAGTTATACATATATAAAAGAAGTCACCTAGGTGACCAACCTAAGAGTAGTACTTCTTAAGGTACAGCCCATTTGTAGGCTTCGCCAAGGCATTTCCCTCAAAATAAACTAAACTATAAGCACCCTTCTCCAAGACCTCTTTCACTATGAACGATCTGAACCACATGGGTTTGAACTTGCCTGCCCCGAGGGGATCTTTGTCTTGATCATAGACTAGGATAAGATCACCTTCGGAGAAAATATGAGGACGAACGGACCGATTGCACTGACACTTGACTCATTTCTTATGAGCCTCATTGGCTAAGGCTTCATCACGACGCTACTCATCGAGCTACTCAATATATAGAAGGCATTCCTCAAGTGGTGAAGTGTCTAGCAGTAATTCCACTGCCAACTTTAAAGAAGGAATCTTACACTCAATAGGTAAGACTACTTCCAGCCCATATATGAGTTGAAAAGGTGAAAAACCAGTGGAAATCTTCACAGACATTCAATAGTCCCATAACGTTGAATATAACATCAAATGCCAATTTGACTTGGCAGAATTGATCGTTCGCTAAAGAATAGTCTTGAGAGACTTATTCACAACTTCAACCTAACCATTATCTTGCGGGTAATAAGGTGATGAATGTTCATGTTTAAAACTGAGATTTGACGTTAATTCAGTCATCATTTTTTTTTGGAAGTGACTACCATGGTCAATGACAATGTCCTTCGGGATACTGAACCTTGGTACTGTCTAATTAAAGATGAAAAGAACCACGGTTTCTCCATCATTGCTAAATGTTGGCATAGCTTCAACCCACTTTGTGAAGTATTCTACTACTACGATGATGTAATGATGCCCCCGGGCCTAATCCGGGTGACATGTAGTAAATTCAGTCCCCCACTTGGTGAAAGGACCAACAACAATGACAGGAAACATAGGAGCAGGATGCGCCCACATCTTCCAATAGAATATCTAGCATAGGTTGCATTTCTTGACTGCTTCCACACAATCCTTAATTAACAAGGGCCAGAAGTAACTTGGACGTAGAATGTTTTGGGTTTTTGACAACCCAGATAATTGACCGCCACATGCTCCAGTGTGACAGTCGTTTAAAATGAGCTCTACCTCTTCGTGGATAATACATCGCTGAAGAATGCGATATACACCTCAATGATACAAAGTGTCATCGACTGTAAGATAGTTTCGTGCCTAATGTTGAATTCATCGACACTCATAGAGGGAAGAAGAAGTGGGGCACTTAAAAGTCTAGAGATACACAAGTATATCTCCATACTAGGGGTTCGGAGATGAAATTAGAAAAATATCTCCATTAATAGGCAACTCTTCGAGCATGATATCACTAGACTCAACCGGAAGTTCCAAAATGAGTTAAGCGAAGACCAAAGAATTTTTGGATTTCACAAAACAAAATCCAAGTCAAATTCCTTTAAGATGACTATCCATCTACTAATATTTTTGCCAATGACCTGTTGTGTTAACACAAATTGGAAATGGTTGATGACGGAAATGGTAGTGGTCTTGCAAAGCAAAATGTAGTGATGGAACTGTTGTATAGAATGAACAGCTGCCAAAGCAAGTTTTTCAACATGAGAATAGTTGAGTTCCGGTCCAACGAAGCCTCGGTTAAGGTAATATATAAATTTCTCTTAGAGCATATCATCTTCTCGAACAAAGACCAAGCCGGTGGTCAATTCTGCAGCAGCCAAATACAACAAGAAATCTATGTTATAATCAGGAGGTTGGAGCAGAGGGGCGGACATCAGGGCACCTTTTAAATCTTCAAAGGAGCATTGATTAGCTTCGTCCCAATAGAATGGAACCCCTTTTTTCAAAATACACATAAACCCTTTAGTGATCTCGGCATAATTCGCGACAAAACACCGAAGAAAATTTGATTTCCCCTGTAAGATCTAAATTTGGGGTATTGTGCACGAGGGAGGCAATTGAACTATTGCCTCAACCTTGAGAGGATTGACCATGATCCCTATTGTCGATACAATAAAACCTAAAAGATGACCCGACATCACGCATAAATAGCACTTGTTAGGATTCAAGTGAATCCAATAGTAACGAAATATCTCAAAGATTAGTCGAAGATGGGCAGGATGATCAGGTCTCTTGTGAGAACATGATGCTAGATCATCAAGATATGCCTCGACTATGTGTTTGAGGTCATGAAAAGTGAATGGCATTTCTCGTTGAAAGGTGGATCCACCTTTCTTCAGGATCTAAAGACAAAAATGATGACTAAAACCTACACCTATAACACCCTATTTTTGATCCCCAATGTAGAATTGTATATCTGTAAGTATTATGAATGGTCGTGGGTCAAGTGATGTAATATGTAAACATTGTACATGAAAAATAATAAAATGGAATACACCATAGATTGTAGACAGGTAAGGACTATATTAATGGGGGACTATGATTCCACAAGAGAGTGGGCTTAATGGGGATTTTAAGGGGTTTTCATATGCCTTGAGTCTTAATCCATATTCATTAATTGGTTTGTCATTTATCCAATTATCCCTTTGAATTATTAAGCACTCAATAATTAAATTCATGTCAGAGGTTGAGTGAAGAAGTTAGCGGACTCAATTATGACAATAGGGGTTTATTGTAATCACCTTTGGGGGAAAAGTAAGAGTCAAGTAAGCATGTTAAAAGAGGAAATTTGATTAGGGAAAATATCATTTTGCACAATGAGTAAGAAGTGAGGAAAAGGAGAGAAAAGTGTTGTAGAAGAGTGGCCAACCATAGTGGTTATTGAAGACATCTTGATGAAGCTAGAAATTATGCTAAAAATGAGGTTGTTGACTGGGAGTGATTTTTTATTGACAAAATTACCCAAGATAAAGTGATCTTTTTGTGTCATTACTCTTATTGCAGCTGGATTTCCTATATCCCCTAGTAGAGAGATTCTTGGCTGGTATGTGCTAGAGCACTAGAGCGAATGGAGATTGTTTGAGGGATTGTGGTGCAGAGAAGGAAATCTCATCCCTTGGATTATGTAGAATGATGGGGAATAAATTTGGATAGTTAGAATTTTTGTAGGAGTTGCATCACTATGTTTTGTTGAGTTTTGAGATGTTACAGTGGATTGTAGACACCCATAGGAGCCTATCTGTCCTTATGGACTGATAGCCCCAACTCGAGAATGCCTTGTTGCTGAGAGAATTGGAGCAACAAAGTATATGGTTGGGTGGAACATACTTCACTTACAACTAGTTGTGTAAATTGTTTTTAAAATATAAGTGTTTTAATCACTCGGTCATTTATAGTTTTAATGTTATGATTGAATGTTGCATTTACTAGAATTTTGTATATATGAATGTTGTTGTGTATGTTTAATTTTTGTTTTGCGTGTTTAAATTAGTTGCATTCAGGATTTTAATTATTAATGATGATAGCATGAACTTGTATGTCATGTTGCACATATATTTCTACATTTGAACCAATATGTTAGTTGATTTGTTGGTAACGGGACCCAGCAAGGGAGTTGGGTACACTACAGGTTGATATCAGAGAAAACAAATTGTAGTAGTGTGCCTCAGTGAGGATATAAGGACTCTAAAAATTGGTATCATATATTTTGGTTCAACACTAGACTCGTATGGTATGAATACTAGCGTGGATTTAAAAAACTAATTGTTTAAGTATATAGGGGCTTTCGCAGTGCAAGATATTAGATATTATTTTCAGAATTAACTGCGTAGTGTAAGTCATTAATCTATGACCCATATTCATAAGGCACAATACTTGCTAAGGTTTTGCAAATGGGGTAGCAAGCTAAGTGGGCTTGATTGTGGGGAAAACTCCATAGTTAAGCGCACTTGAGCCAGAGGCGTCTTGAGATGGGTGACCACCTGGGAAGTCCTGGTTACCGGGTGCAAGCCCCGGAAGTGATGATTGATGCTATGCGATTCATTTCATTGGCTTCAATCCAATTTCTTCACCCCTGTGAGCATCACCCGATGCAATGAGTGCTAAGTGGACTATTCAAATCATGAGAATTATTGGTCAGTTGAGACTAATACTCATGAATATGGGTCATAGAGTAATGAATTACACTACGCAGTTAATCCCGAAAATAATATCTAATATCTTGCACTGCGGAAGCCCCTATATACTTAAATAATAAGATTTAAGGGAGCTCTAACTGGGTAGTTCATAAGGCACAATACTTGCTAAGGTTTTGCAAATGGGGTAGCAAGCTAAGTGGGTTTGATTGTGGGGAAAACTCCACAGTTAAGCGCGCTTGAGCCAGAGGCATCTTGGGATGGGTGACCACCTAGGAAGTCCTGGTTACCGGGTGCAAGCCCCAGAATTGATGATTGATGCTATGCGATTCATTTCGTTGGCTTCAATCCCATTTCTTCACCTCTGTGAGCATCACCCGATGCAATGAGTGCTAAGTGAACTATTCAAATCATGAGAATTATTGGTCAGTTGAGACTAATACTCATGAATATGGGTCATAGATTAATGAATTACACTACGCAGTTAATCCCAAAAATAATATCTAAAAACTAATTGTTGCAGAGAATTAGTCTATGTCGAATTTGCAGAAATTGTGAAATTCATAATGAAATTCCCAAAGTCTAGGTTAAATGTGCATGTGATTTGGTAAATAAATGTTGAATCGATAGTCATAGATTCAAGTTCGTCCATGGGAAGCTAATTCCAAATCCTCCATGGCAGTCAAAAAAAACAAAACATTTTCAGTCGGAAATGAAAATTTTGTTCCAAAATAGCAATTTTTGAGAATTTTTTGAAAATCGGGCAATTTTTCGTACCTAATGACATGGAGGCCACATGTAAGGTGATGTGGCAATGGTGATGTGGATTTCCATGGTGGTGAGCTTGTGGGTCTACAGTGAAGGGTGGTCAAAAACAAACTAATTCCCAAACTTGTAGAATGGAGGATGTAGGACGCAGATGACATGTGGATTTAGGAGAATGTGTGGGTAAGCTATTCCTCCGCACATATGTTTGGAAAATAAAATAAGTTCCAAACTTGAGGAATGTAGGATGAGGGATGAGGGATGTGGGATGTGGATGACATGTAGGTTTGGGAGAATGTGAGATGTAGGATGCGGATGACATGCGGGTGCAAGAGAATGTGTGGGTGCAATTTTCCTCTGCATAGATGTTTGGAAACTAAACCAAGTCCCAAACTTGTGGAATGAAAGACGTGGATGACATGCGGGTGCACTATTCCTCCACATGGATGTTTGGAAAATAAACTAAGTCCCAATCTTGTGAAATGAGAGATGTTGGATGTGGATTATATGCAGGTGCAGGAGAATATGTGGGTGTGTTATTCCTCTGCGTGGATGTTTGGAAAATAAACTAAGTTCCAAACTTTCAAAATGTAGAATGTGGATGACATGAGGGTGCATCAATCCTCCAAATGGATGTTGGAAAAAATACTAAGCCCCAAACCTCACTGACTGTGGAATGTGGGATGTGGAGTGCATGAAATTGGTATCCACAAAAAATATTCATTTCATTTCTGCATAGGTAAGTCATATTTCAACAAAGGGCCAAGAAAAATAAAGGAAGGGAAGAAGAGAAAGAAAGAAAGGAAGAAAGAGAATAGAACAGAAATGAAAGGAGAAAGACAGACAAGGATAAAAAAATGTTTGGAGTCAAAAACTTGTTTTGCCCATAACAAGATCTTAAAAACTTAGAATCACATGAAATTTAAACACTATATCCGTAGTGACGAAGGATAAAAAAAAATCAGTGAGGGCCATCGAAAAATTCTACTTCAATTCTCTAGAAAATGCCAATTGGTGGTTTTTAAATATTTAGTCCATGCTTAGTAACCAAGGACTAGATAAAGGTGAAACTTTTATATAACATCCTAAAAGAAGATATGAAGATACTCGATTGTGATTTTGGCCAAATTCCAAAGGGTTTGGTGTGGAGATGTGGAAACATGGAAAAAAAACACTATTCTCGAACACTTTTAAGGATTTTTGAAATCTTTGGAGAAGGAAAAGGGACCCCAGATCACAAATATAGAAAACATTATTTAGTCAACATTTTACCTCCTCGACAATCTGGACAACTTTTTCTTAAGGAATGTTTTCCTAGTTTTGCTCCATTTGGGAGATACCTAGTTTTGGTTAAAAATTCTAAGTCTAGAGAAAATGTAAAAATTGCAAAGTCATCAATTCCAAATTTATGCATAATTTGATTGGAGTATCAGATTTCAAATCCAAAAATTATTGTGTGTTAACAATCATAAATCCTATCTACACCCGATACAACAAAAAAAATTATGATTCCTAACAGATTTTCTGTTATAGATGGGAGAAGATAGTCTCTTAACTAGATTGCACCAATGAGAATATGCCACAATTGATTAGAAATGGAAAAAATCATAAATTTATAACTTTTATCCCATAACTCGGAATGAGACATGAGTATAGTTGTTGGAAATTTAAATCAGAAGAGATTATGTCTAAAGAATCTGAATTTGGACTAGTGCATTTGTGTTCTTCATAAATTTAGATGATGAACAACATGTAGCCTAATTAATGAATATTTTATAGTATGCATAATTCTAACAGTAATTGTTGCATGCACACTTTTGTAGAATTAGAGGTATAGGAAGGACACATATCAATTTTATAAACGAGGACTAAATATATGGATGATGCGCAATGTTCTTACAATCGTGGAGATGAAATTAGAGGATTAAATATCAACCTGAGAAATGCAGAAACAAAGTACAATGGACACAAAAGTAGACTGGATCCTATAGAGTTGATGAAGATCTTTCATAGGGAAGTGAAAAGATATAGAGAAGATAATTAAAGGTTTATAATAGCTCAACAGGAGTAGAACCAAATTAATTCCCAGCTACTACAAAGTCTGAATAACCTACAGACGAAAATAAACAAGAAGTCCAGCATAAGACATGCAACTGGTGCAAGGCATGTAGAAGAGCACATATCTCATGATAGGAGGGATGACTACAAAGAGACAAGGTGTTCACAAAGTGTTAGTAGGCATCACCATTCACCTAGACATTCAATGAAAAGAGGACCTACATTTTCAGTATCCAAATGCAGCCCAAGTAGGTCTCAAGTCAGACATCAAAGGAGAAGGCTCAAGCTAGATAGCTTAAAAGGAGATCTCAAAGGATGCTAAAGATACCAAAATTTGATGGAGAGAACAGGAGGGTCAAGAATATGAATTTTAGTGTTGGTTAATGGGGTGGAACACAACAAGAAATAGAGAACACAGTAATGCATATAATCAAAGAGGAACAAAAACTTTGAAGACAAAAGGTGGTGTTTAAAGACATCGTTACAACACTTAAACAGAGATCATTGTGATCAAAATATCACAGTGCATGTTGCACCTATTTATCCACATGATCTATTGAACAACATCCATGATGATAATGACCCAAGGGGTGTTCTATTTTTAGTCTCAAGATCTAACCAACATCCATAGAATCTGGAAGATCTTGTCGACATGTAACCATCAACTGTTAGAGTTGACTCCTATAATTCCACGTTGTCTATTTGTCTCGATAAGGATGCTCGACTCAACCACTTACTCATCCAACGCATAGTCGATTTTCAGGTTGTTCAACCCACCTACCGACTATCTTCGATTGTTGGTCGACTGTCTGACCGACAGGAATGTCGACTACTCAACTGACTGGTGCAGTGTGTTGTTCAATCACCTGACTGACTGTATCTAGGTATAGGTCGACCTCTCGGCCAACTGAATCTATGATATGTGTGATGAACTATTAATTCTTGATGTTCCAACACCCCCCCCCCCATCAGCACATAGCTCTAGATATTTAGGAGGTGAAATTATGTCATTGTGACACCCCCCATAATTGCAACTTCATGAAGCCCAAGTATCATGCAAACCTTGATAAATATGTCTTCAGGTAATGGTTTGGTGAAGATATCAGCAACCTAATCATTTGTTTTGCAATATTCAAGAGAGACAACTTTCTCATGAACCAATTGTCTCAAATAGTGAGCATGGAGCTCAACATGTTTCATATTACTATGGGAAACAAGATTGTCAGCAACATGTATGGCACTATGGTTATCACAGTAGATTGTAGTTGAGGTCTGAATAGGAAGGCCAAGTTATCCCAAAAGTTGGTGAATCCATATTGCTTCAGTACCTACTTGAACGTCGCCATCATATTTTGCATCTATAGTCGACAAAGAGACTACATTGTGTTTCATGAACAGCCACACCAAAAATTTCAGTTCTATAGAGAAACACATATCAAGAAGTGGAATTATGATCATCATTGTCGCCAACCCAATCGGAGTCAGTGAAGTCGACCAAAGAATCTAAACTTTAGTAATATTTGATACCAAAATGAGTGGTACCCTTGAGATAGTGAACAATTTGTTTGACTCATTTCCAGTGGCTTTATTTTGATTCTTGCATAAACTGAGAAACCACACTAAGATCAAAGGAAATTTCAAGCCAACTATGACTAAGATAATTAATAATTTTGACCAATTTTCGATAAAGAGTAGCATCAATTGCAGGAGTTTGAAAGGTTTTGGTAAGATTTATTCCAAATTAAAAAGGAGTAGCACAAGGTTTGTAATCATCCATATTAAAGCATGTCAATAGATCCATCACATATTAGACTAAGAAATGAAAAATCCATCACAAAGTGGAAATACTTGAAGACCCAAAAAATAATGCAGAGTACCAAGATATCTCATGTCAAAGGAGTTAGCAAGTTTTTTCTTCAATCTAAGGATGAGATCATTATTATTCCCAGTAATGAGTAAGTCATCTACATATACAGCAACAACCAAGGTATCTCCATTGGTATGGAGTACATACAAGTTGTGATCAGATTCACAATGTTTGAAACCAAGTCGAAGAAAGAAATTGGCGATATTAGCATACCAAGCTCGGGGATCCTAATTCAAACCATTAAGAGACTTATTGAGTCGACAATACAAATTTGAATCTATCAATAAACCAGGTGGTTGTTCCATGAAAAAATCTTTAGATAGTTCTCCATGAAGAAATGCACTCTTCACATCCATTTGATGGATTTTCCATCCAAAACAAGCAGTAAGGGAAAGAATCAATCGAAAAGACTTCATCTTTGTGACAAGGGAAAAGGTTTTAGTGTATTTGATGCCTTGTTGTTGAGAAAATTCATTTGAAACTAGTTGTTCTTTACATCGCTCAACAACACCTTCAGAGGTAAATTTGGTCCTATATACCCATCAACACTTCACAATGATCTTTCCTTGCGGTCGAGGAACTAAGTCCCAAGTGTGATTCTTCGAAAAAGAATCAATTTATGTTTGCATGGTATGCTCTCATTTAGGTTATCCTTCAACCTCTGAGTAGGAAAAAATATCAAAAGTTTCAAGTACACAAGTCATCAAGGAAACACTAGCATGTTGCTTTTGACTTCGAGTTTATCGTCTGGAGGAGATATCTCCAGCATCAGCTCCAAAAGATTCAATTGTCTTGGCGTCCCATATAGGTAGACAAGAAATAGGTGAACTTCGATTCACTTCAACGGGTCGATCAGAAATCAAAGGGTATTCATTTCGTCGACCAGTAAAGACAGAGGTTGGCAGTCTAGTCAAAACAGGGAGAATGTTTGATTTTCCAGTATAAGGAATAAAGTATGGAATAGGAGCACCAGTATCAAAGACAACATCAAATGGATCATCATATAGAAATCCAAAAGAGGCATTCAAAAACTTAATGCTATAAGACTTCTCATCAAACTGTATATTGTGTCTAATAATAATTTTTCATTTGATAGGATCAAATAGTTGATAGGATTTCGACTCTTCTTAGTATACCATCATTATGCAAGTATGAATCTTTGCATGATTCCAAATTATTTCCTCCATCATCGGGAATGTGAACCTAGGAAACACATCCAAACACACAGAGGTGGCCAACTAAAGGATTATTCTCATACCATCATTTGACTGGAATCATGGAATGAACAACAAAGTCGAGGTGTGATTGAGCAGATAATTTTCATAGTAAACCACTTCAGCCCAAAAGTGAGGAGGTAGATATTTATCCTGCAAAATACATCTATCCATTTCAACTAACGTCTAATTCTTTCATTCTACGACACCACTATGTGTAGGTGTGTGTGGAACTGGTCGTTTCCAGTCAATATCAGATCGAAGTAGGTATTCTTCAAAAGGTCAATTTACATACTCACCACCATTGTTTGATATCAATCATAAGATGGGTCGGTCGCATTTATTTTCAACAAAGCCTTTAAAATCTTTTAACTTTTCAAAGACAAGGTCATTATTCTTCATAAAGTAAACCCATGTAAATCAAGAGAAATCATCAATGAAATTCAAAATGTACATTACACCTACTAGCGAAGGTAGATTGATGTAGCAGACATCACTATGAACCAGATCCTATAGGTTCTATGATTGTTATGCTTTTCTAGAGTCCAATGGTTCCTGATGATTCTTCCCAAGCACACATCCCTTACAAACTCCTTCAGGGGAAAACACCTTCGGAAAACCAAAAACCATGTTCTAAGTTGTCAGTGTCTACAGATTTTGGAAATTTAGATGTCCAAGTCGCTCATGCCAAGTTCAAATTCACTCATATGTGTGATAAATAAGTGCATTTGGTTCAGTGTTGGGTCAAGTCATGTCATGAAATTTGTACAGGTTATCTTTTAGGTCAATAACCCCATCGGTGACAATAAACTTTAATTTCTTTAAATCACGAACATAAATCCAATCTAGACAAAATTCTACAATCTTATCGATCTATGTTAGTTGAGCAATAGACAACAGAGTGTAATTGAGATTTGGCACATGATAGATGTCGACAATCTTCCCATGTCAACAAGAAACATCACCTTAACCAAAAATATCCAGAGAAAAATCATCAGCAACACAATTTTTACTCTCCTTAGGTTCATCCAACCCCATGAATAAGGAGGCATCCTTAGCCATGTGATGAGTGCACCCAGAGTTGACTGCCCATTCATTTTTCACAGAATGAGACAGTAAGGCCTAAGAAATTCTGACTTGGAAGGTGAAATTATCAATGGGCTGACCTACAGTAGACATGTTTCCTTCAAGGCATTTAACCTTCTCCTCTAAATTGTCTCTCTTATTAAAGTAGAATTTATCAACATTTCTAGTCTTTCCACAATACTAGCATGTTTTCTTCTTTCGACTTCGCTGGGGGGGGATTTGTCTGTCTCTAAGGTTTTTGGTCATGGTATGCAGGTTTCTATGTAGAGGCATAAAACCGTACTCTATCCATGGGATCCATCTTTCCCTTTCCCTTGAGCAAGTGGGCCTGGTGTTTAGCACTGATCTTTCCTTCTTCAAGCAGACTATGTTGATCAGTGATCAAAATACCACTAAAATATTCAAAGGTGTAATCCTTACCATATTCCTTTTATGATTTCAAGTTGGTGTGGAAAGATGACATGAACACATCAAATGGTGTTCTCAAGTTCATTGAGACTAGCTCGATGATTTTTCCATCCTTCTTCTAATAGTTCTTTCCACATTTGTCCAATTTCAACTAGATTTATATTACATGCACCAAATATTCATCCATTCCCTCAAAGGAATGAGGATAGAGAGAGATCAACTCTTTCTCCAATTGCATGATGTGGCTTTCGTCGACTCAATCAAAAAACAACTTCAGTTTCTTCCAGACTTGATGAGCGCAGTCTATTCCACTTAGGTGAAATTGAATCTCTCATGAGATGCAAGTCATGATGACCCCTACATCATCATCCTTATTTCCATCAACAATGAACTTTTCTTGATCATATGTTGGATCTAGAATCACAACCTTCATATAATGCCACATTCCTTTGATTTTCAGTAGGGTTTCCATATCTATTTCGCATACTACATAATTTGATACATTCAAAACAACAAGATAAATCTTCGAAGCCATATTCAATATCTATATAGAAACTAGTTTGTTTCAATAATTTCCAATCAACTAACCACCACCCTAGAGTCAATCACAATAGATCTGACTCAGCAAGGTTTGCATATAACAGGTCCAGGTTTTAAACCATTGGCTCTGATACCATGTTGGGGATTGGGGTGGAACACGACATGAAATTATAGAACATAGTAGTGTAGATAATCGAAGAGGAACAAACAATTCAAAGAAAAAGGGTGGTGTCTAAAGACACCATTACAACACTTAAGAAGAGTGCACTGTGATCAGAACATCACAGTGCATGTTGCACATCTTGATCCACATGATCTATTGCACAATATCCATGATGATAGTGACCCAAGGGGTCTTCTATTTATAGTCTACAGATCTAACCAACTTCCATTGAATCTGGAATATATTCTCCACATGTAAATGTCAAATGTTAGAGTTGACTCTGTTAATTTTTCATTTTCGAGTTGCTCGACAAGGATGATACACCCAACCACTTACACATCCAACTTGTAGTTGATTACTGGGTTGGTCGATCTACCACCTGACTATATTCAACTGTTGGTCAATTGTCCGATCAACAGGCACATCAACTACTCAATCGACTACTACAGTGTGATATTTGATTTCCCAATCGACTGTATCCAGGTGTAGGTCGACCTCTAGAACGACTAAACCCGGGAGATGTGTGATAAAATATCAATTCTTGATGTTCCAACAATTGGTTTTTGGGCATTGAAAATATTTTCAGCTGCACAATTATTCTTCAAATATGGAAGAAAATATTGTCATATATTATCTTCCAAGTAAAAGATTCCATGTGGTGGGACCAATTGAATAAAGCATATTTTAAAAAGAGAATCTCTTGGAAGTATTTTAAAAATTATTTTCAGAAGCAGTACTTGTCAAAACATTATTATGACAAGAAGATGCAAGAGTTATTTGAGCTTAAATCAGGAAACATGACCATGGAAGAGTATGACAATAAGTTCTTGGAGCTTATGAGATATGTGGATTTCATCAAGGATGAGAAGGGTAAAATTCAAAGGTTCTTGGTTGGGTTTCCATCATTCTACAAGGATAAAATTCAATTTGACAAGCCAAAGAATTTGGAAGAAGCCATGAGAAAAGATAAACATTTGTATGAGTAAAGTAATTCAAGGCTAGATTTTCAAAGAGATTTGGATGACAAAAAGAAAGGAAACATGGATCAAAGGAATAAATGATTCAATCCACCTTTCTTCAGGAATAATTCACAGTCATATAGGCAAGGGTAGCAAGCACAAAATGAGCCCAATATGACTGATTCCTTGGGGAAAAGGCCAAGGAAACAACCCATAAAGTGTTGGGGTGCGAGGGGGACCACTAGTATAAAGATTGTCCTCATAAAGGATATAGGATGAGGATTGTGCATAACCTTCAGGAAGTTGATACAGTGAAATACATGGGCGGCATCTTTCCAAGTATTTATGGAACCTTGGACAATAGACAAGCAGACTATCAGTCCCAACTGATTGAGGTGAAAGGTAAGATTGATGATCATCCCATAGATATTTTGATTTATTCTAGAGATATTAATAGCTATATATATATATATCCTAATATGGTTGACAGATTTAAATTGAATATATGTAAGCATGAAAATTCTCGGTTGGTTCAACTAGCCACTAGAACTAAGAGAAGAATAAATGAGCTTCTTAAATATTGTGCAATGAAGATGAATGGAGTCAGCACTAAGGCATATTTGAAAATCATACCACTTGGGTCATATGACTGCTTGATTGGTATGGATTGGTTGGAAAAGCTTCATGTTGTCCTAGAATTCTACAACAAGGCTCTCACATGTCTGGATAAGGAAGTAAATTCAAGGATGGTTCAAGGCTTTCCAAGGCCTATATATGTCAGAGAGATTTCGGCATTGCAGCTGAAAATAATTTTTAGAAAAGGGTGCCAAATATATGCATCCCATATGGAAGAGTCATCCAAAGATGAAGTGACAAATCTTGAAGACAATCTAGTATTGAAGGAATATGAAGATGTGTTTTGGTAATTGTTAGGATTTCCACCAAGGAGAGACATTGATTTATCTATTGACTTGATGCCTAGAGCTACCTGAGTATCCAAAATTCCTTACAGAATGAGCACACTAGAATTGAAATAATTGCAAATGAAGATAGAAGAGTTATTGAAGAAGGGGTGCATACACCCAAGTGTTTCACCTTGGGGTGCCCCAGTGATTTTTGTGAAGAAAAAGGATGGAACTATAAGGTTTTGTATTAACTTCAGACAATTGAATAAGGTTATAGTAAAACAAAAGTATCCCTTGCCAAGGATTGATGACATTTTTTATCAATTGAAGGGAGAAAGGATATTTTCCGAGATTAGCTTGAGATCAGGCTATCATCAAGTAAGAATCCGAGAAGAATATACTAGCAAGATAGCCTTTTGGACAAGGTGTGGTCATTATGAATTTGTAGTGGTTTCATTTGGGTTGAAAAATGCACCTGCTTATATTATGTGTTTAATGAATGGAGTGTTCGGAGATTACCTGGACAAACTTGTTATTCTATTCTTGGATGATATTTGTATCTACTCCAAGACAGAGGAGGGGCATGAGAATCACTTGAGGATGGTGCTACAAGAGTTCATAGAACACCAATTGTATTCCAAGTTAAGAAAGTGAACTTTTTATTAGAAGCATATCCACTCTTTGGGCCACATTGTCTCGAAGGATAGCAGAGAAGTGGATCTAGAAAATATTTAAGTGATAAAAATTTGGCTAGAACCAAAGAATATTTCAGATTTTATATCATTTATGATTCTAGCCAGTTACTACAGAATATTCATTGTAGGTTTCTAAAAGTTTTCACAACTGATCACTTATTTCCAAAACAAAGGAATAAAATTTGAATGGACTACCAAGTGTCAAGAGAGATTACAACACTTGAAAGATGTGTTAATCAGTGCATGGATCTAGGTGGATATCAGTGGCCACCATCCTATTCCACTGGCTCAAAGACCAATTTCCATTTTGGTAGTTTTTTCCTAGCTTTTCTGGTCCTAAACTCTTGGGGCAATTTTGAGGCCCTAAACAGCATTTTTCGAGTTTGCCACAGTCACACTGTAGAATTTAGTCAAAGTGTGATGGAAACATGTGTATTCCTCGGGTAGTTATTTTCAACGAGTTTTCATGTGCCTAAAATGGAGATTGTATGCAAAAGTTACGACCCCGAGAAGTTGATGTACCAACTTACCCCATAGGGGCCCACGTGACTTTTGGCGCTTCATCTCCTAGGGTTAGGTTTTTTTATGTTTAGGGTTTTCTCATTTATGATTTATGTTAAAAAGGCCTTTAGAGCCTCATTGTAACCAGATTATTTTGAATGAGCATAGCCGACACATCTCTTCTCATAGATAAGCTACCACAATTATAACTAGCTTGTGTGCTTTTCCATTTTACAGTCTTTTGTATTTCAAACAGTCATTAATAGAATATGAGCTTTATTGTATTATTGTGTTCCTTCCATATCTTTGTGTAATTCATTGTTGTATATATTTTATATCTCTTCCTTCATATTGTTCCTAAAATAATTTGGATCAGTGGTATCAGAGCGGTCTGCTCCTTGTTGTCCTCGATGCATGTCCCCGACGTGGTCAAGGTACAGAAAGTTGGGTCTCGAGCTTGTATCTCTTGAGGAAAATCACTCTCGCATGCCCAAGCGACCTTCCATGGTGAAAGAAAAAAGGGATGATGGGACATGATATCCTTCCAAACTATTTCTCGAGGAAGCCCTCACGCGACATAGGGACAAGATGATGGATAATTTTGCCCAGATCCTTCGATGACTCTTGGCAACAATGGAGGAACTTTTAACCAACAATCACTTCGAAGGTGCAAGTCCCTTCAAGGTACAAGTTAAATTTGATATTCCTTTATTTAATGGCCAAATAGATGCCAATGCTTTGGAAAAATGGTTAATTTTACTAGAGGGTTATTTCTCTATCCACAATTGTTTCAATAGTGAAAAGATCACCTTTGTACTCCTTAAGGCCCTTCCCCATGTCAGATATTGGTGGGAGAACCTTACTATGAGAAACATGTTGAGGATGAGTCTAGAATTCTTGGGCCAAGTCCCACTTGGGTGTATTTTGTTGATGTCATCACGGAACAATATTACCATGTTGGAAGTTATGATGACTAGTACATGAGATGGACCACATTGTGCCAAGAGAGGGGCCAAACGGTATCAGAGTTCACAAATAATTTCCATACCTTGCGCACCAAGTTGGGTATCAAATAATGTGAGTGTAATTTTATCCTAAAATATCGTGGGGCTCTACATAGGTACATCCAAACAAAAATGGAGTGTTTTTACATCTCGTCATTGGGAGTCGCTTATCGATATGTTGTCAAAATCGAGAAGAAATTCAAGCAACAGAACAAGCGGGAGTTCGGGTCTACAAATCTGCAACAACCAAAGTATGGTAAGGGTGGCCCTAACTCCCAAGCCAAAGGATAGAGAAAGGATGTACAACCCCAAGATAACCAGCCCAAGCCACCAACAAATAAGGGTAATGGGAAGTCGAAGGACACTAGAAAATGGTGCAAGTTCCACAAAATCTCTTAGCACAATACTGATGAATGTTTCTCCAAAGATTCATTGTTGGCTTAGACGAAAGCCCCAGGGTCATATGTGACTTGGACTCTAATTCAGAGGTAGAAATAGGAAGATGGATCATTAATGCATAACCTAGTGTCACTATTTCTACCACAAAATTCCATCCATAGGAACCGGAGGATCCTGAAGAAGGGGAGAGTCTTTTCCACTCACAGATGTGGGTGAAGGGTGCCCCACTCCATTCCATCGTTGACAATGTTTTGTAGAATACAACAACCTCTCAAATATTGTATTATAAATAGATTTGGGACCCTTTTTTTCATTTTTGAAAAATAAAAATTTATTTTACTCAAACAATATTTTCATTTTTGTCAATTTGGGTCATAATCTTAACTTTTGTGAGTTTCTTTCAATCATTAATGAGATTTTCTATTTTGGATGTTTCTCATTACATAAAGGTTTTGATTAAAATTTTGGCTTTCAAATGTTTTTATTTCACATATTCCTTATGATTTCTTCTCATTTACATACATTCCAATGAGCTACAATATTTGGCAAGCTACAAATTTTTAATTATTGTTGATTTTAAAACAATGTTTCAATAATAGTCGATCATAACCTACAAAATTTTACTTAGTTGTCATAACTTTGATAACCACAATCTAGAAATAGACGTTTAATATCTTGTTGTGGCATGATAGGCTTGATCTGATCATCATAAATTAAATTCAATTTAATGGAACATTAAGCCAAGGTCCTTTCAACCTGCATACAAACAGTACTCATTTCCCGAAGTGCACTGATTCGATTCCATGTATAGATTTGAACTACATCACCGTATTCATGAATTATTACCTTCGATGTTTCTTCCTCAGAATAAGTTTTTCGTTTCAAGTATTGAAACCATTTTTTCATTTACTTGCAAGTGAGAGTCTATTAGGTTTTGTTTATGAGGTTTTTCTGAACTGTAGCCTGTCAATATGGGAATGATTTCCAGAGTAGAACTCAGTGTCGAGCTTATTAAATCTCGAGGCGATTATTTTCCAACTTTTGAAAGGATTGGTTGGTTAAAAAAATTGCGCATGTTTAATGGTTACAATGCGCATGTCACCAAGGATTTCACATGAACTTTCAATGGTGAACGCACTAAAATTGGGGATATAGAATTACAGCTAGATGAAGAAGTAATAACGAGAGTGACTACTTTTCCATTAAAAGGGGAATGTTGGTCTAAAACCAAAAGGGTTAAGGATATTCCTTGGTCTAAAATCATGGTTTCTCCCAAATGCAAATACGATCACAAAGGTATGCCCATATCCTCAATTAAATAAAAATGACATTTTTTGTTAGTAGTTATTAAAGGGTTTATCACCTGTGAGGGTAGATATAGCCTTTTTATTTATTTATCACTTTCATCTTTTAATGGTATTCATGGATTATGAATTGAACATGT